>JABUQX010074120.1:0-7500 GCA_015478945.1 Trachelipus rathkii | reverse complement strand
TATAAAAATTAAATCACCATAATAAATAGTTAATTAGTAAATAATAAAAAGTGCCATGGGGCAGTTTGGGTCACTAAGCAAATCAGTTTTTGCCTATGCGGCAATGTATTCGACAATGTGTGCAGGTGGCAGGTGGCTACTGGAAGTGGCCAGCAAAGGAAGATAATCCATAATTACCCAGCAGAAGACATAATCAAACAAATTGATCCAAAAAATTTTTGGCAGAATCCAAACCCAAAATTGATCCAAGAACCTTTTTTTCTCATAAATGAGAGAGAGAGAGAGAGAGAGAGAGAGAGAGAGAGAGAGAGAGAGAGAGAGCAGTTGTCTCGTTTGAGGAGAGAGAGAGAGAGAGAGAGAGAGAGAGAGAGAGAGAGAGAGAAGAGAGAGAGAGCAGGTCGGGAGATAGAGAGAGAAGAGAGAGAGAGAGAGAGAAGATGAGAGAGAGAGAGAGAGAGAGAGAGAGAGAGAGAGAGAGAGAGAGTCTCTACAATAAGCCAATAAAATAGGTATTAAGGTAGTTTTTAGGTAGTTTTTAAGAATAAGTGCGGTGCGGTGCGCCACACAAATCCAGTGTACCGCTGCGGTGCGTGATGCGGAGCGCTGTGCGCATTGAAAAATAGAGGTGCGGTGCGGTGAGACAAAAATGACTTTTGGTGCGGTGCAGTGCATGATGCGCTTACCCTGTGCGTGCGCGCGTGCGGCCCAAAATTCCGGTGCTCGGCCAACCCCATATCACAATTAAAGTAAAAATCTTTCATGAATCATATTACTGCAAAAGGAGTTTATAAAGAATACAAAATGCATAAATCTCAATATCAAATGAATCTTAAATATTAAAAATACATAAGATGTGTCAAAAGAATCTTTCAGTATAACGGTAAAAGTCCATTTTATGTTCAGGAGAAAAGTTAACAGGTTAGAAAAATTCTGCGGAATCGTCACTCGGCGCTTTTTCGCATGCCCCCTTAAAGCAGTGTATTTCCCAGTAAGTGCTCGAAGCCGATGGGGGACAGAGGGGGGGAAACGAAGTCCCCCCCCCCCGTCGTCCACCTAAGAGGCCGAGAAACCCTGCACAACTGATATCTATACGCGTCTTACTCTAGGGTGTTCGTTTAGTTTTAAATCATTAAAATGCTATATATATATATATATAATATATAATAGTATATATATATTATATATATATATATATATATATATATATATATATATATATATAATATATATCATATAATATATATTATAGTAGTGATAGTATATTATATTCAAACATAACTGGTCGCGAAACAAATGTGCGAGAGCGAGTGCGCGCGTGCAGAGTCTGTCTACTGTTTCTAACTGAAAACAGAAAAACTGACTTTTGCCAGTAAAAACTAAAGAAAACTGCTCAAAGTTATTATACGTCGTGCTAATATATACATCAGAGGTTCTCAAACCTATTTCGTCCACCGCCCACTTTGAAAATCAATTATTTTTCAGCGTCCCCCAATTTTTTTTTACTTTACCAAAACTTTAAAACCACAATGACATATATATATATATATATATAACTATATATATATATATATAATATAATATATATATATATATATATATATATATATATATATATATATATATAGAGAGAGAGAGAGGGAGAGTACACGCATACTTCGAAGCGATGAAAATTACCTCCCATGTTTAATGGTGCGTCTTTCTCTTTTGCATTCATATTCTTCACACACTTATCCTCCAGGCAAACATATTACTGAACCACCATTTATCCCACATATCATATACACATACCTAAAGTACACACCCCTCTTCTAGATAAACATTTTACAGACATCCCTTCTACTCATATCCCTGTGTGTGGGGGAGAAAGAAATGCCCACATTCGTATTTCCTGCGTGTCGTAGGAGCCGACTAAGGAACGGTGATAGTTTGGTTGGCTGCCTACTACCACGTATCTTTTGCCAGGAATGCTAATGCGCAGGCCTTGGAGAGGTCGTATCGCTGTAAACGGCCTTCTATCTTTCAGCGAAATTGTATGAATCGTATTGGCACATGGAATGTCAGAGGAATTAAATGTGAGGAGAAGAGGAGAGAGTGATGGATGTATTTAGAAAGGGGCAAATTTGATTGCCACTGTGAACTGATTGAAACATAGATGAAAGGAAACGATGAACTGAGTGGTGTGGTGTGAATAGTGTTGTTTGCTGGTGTGGAAATGAATGCGAGAGGAAGAGAAGGAGTGTTTCAATTTTGATGAGTGACCTGTGTTACAGAGCTATTGATTGTGTGAGTCCTAGAATTCTAATGTTAAATTTAAGTTTGAAAAGGTTCAGTATGTGTGGTTGTGACGTAATGGTCCATCTGAGGGAAACTTTGAAGAAAGTACGATTTTTTTGGATAATCTGAATGATGTTCTGGATGGGTTGAGTGGGAGCTTCAGATTGATAGTGTTGGGGACCTTAAATGGTTGGTTAGGTGATCAAAAAAGAATGTTATAACAGGTGGTTTTGGGGTGCGCGAGAAAATGAGAATGGTAGGAAGGTGATTGATTTCTGTGGAGGAGAGAGGTATTGTGTAAGTAATACTTTCTCAAACACGAAGAGTATCCATTAAGAATACTAGAGTTTGGTGTAGTAGAGATGGTGCTGTATCGAAGTGAAAAGTATGATTATTTTGTGTTGGTTGAAAGAAGGAGATGTTAAAATATGTGTATGTAAATCCAGTTAGGGTTAGGAATGGATTATCGACATTATGCTGTTGCTGTTAAAATTAAGTAGTGCGGGGCTTGATGGAGAGGAAGGTGATACGAAGGGAAGTAGGTAAAATTAAGAGTGAGAGTTAAGTGAGCAAACAGATAAGGATAAGAGGTAGAGCGCTCGCTAGTAATCGGTTGAATGGACAATTATACTGAAACAAAATCTGGGGACAAATGAAGAAGAAAATTGTTAGTAGGCAAAGGAAGTATCGTGGTATGTGCTAAAGTAGGAAGTAAGGATGTTAACAGTGAATTGTGGAATGAAGAGGTGATGAAAGCGTTAAAGGTAAAAAAAGAAGCGTGGTGAATGTACTTAAAAGCAAATGATGAAGACTCAAAAGAAAGATGCTTGGAATTATATAAGGAAAGAAAAAAGAAAAATACTAAAAGGTGTATACATAGGAGAAAAAAAAAGAGGTAAATGAAACAGTTTGGAAGGAGGATTATGAATGAGACTTACAAGGGAATAGAAGCTCTTCTGGAAGGAAGCGCGAAAGGTTAAGAAACGAGAATAAGGGGAATCTGCTTAGAATAAATGAATAGGATGGTGCTTTTGTAACTGAAGAAATGGGTGTGAGAGGAGTGTGGAAAGAACGACTTTCGCAAAATCTGACAAATATTAAACAGTAATGAAGAGTATAGCGAATGTGTTGGTGTTGATGGTGCAAGAAGAATAGGTATTTTGGGATGAGGTTATTAGTAGGGAGGAGGAATGGGTTGGTAGAGTGAAAAAAGTGAAGAATTGGTAAATCTGAGGTAAGTGAAATTACTGGGAAATGATCAAGAACGGAGGCGAGATGGTGATGATTGGATTGGAAGTTGTTAATAAAGCGTTTATAGAGGGTATAGTTCCAAGGGATTGGAGAAGAGAATAGTACCCTTATATTAAGGTAAGGGAGAAAAGGGAACTGTAGAAATTGTAAGGGAATTAGTTTATGGAGTGTTGTAGGGAAGGTATATGCTGTATTTTTGTCGAAAGAGTCGTTGAGTGACTAAGGAGCTGATTGGTGAAGAGGCAAGGTGCGTTTAGGAGGGAGGTAGAGGATGGTGGGATCAAATCTTTACACTGGAGAACCAAAAGAGTTGAGAAGAATGAGGAAAGAAGGGAATAAATGTATCTTAGGTTTCTATTATGGATTGTGCAACAGGCGTATGCATAGAGTTAATAGGGAAGGTTATGGAGGTCGTTAGTGGATATATGGTGTTTCGGTGTAGGCTTCTGATGAACAAAAGATGTATGCGGATAGTGAAGCGTGTGTAAGAATAAAGGGTGTCAATGGGTGATTGTTTAGGATTAATAGCGGAGTAAGACTGGGTGTGTTATGTCCCTTGGTTATTCATTGTAATAGGAATGGGGTTATGAAAGGATTCGAGGTGGGGATGGCAGGTAATGGTGTAATGATGGAGAATGAAAATGAGTGGAGGGTGCCCTACCTATTATATGCGGATGATTTGGTTCTGTGTGGTGAATTTGAAGAGAGTTTGAGAGGATTAGAGAGATTTGGCAGGGTGTGTAAAAGGAGGGGCCTTGAAAGTAAACGTGGATAAGAGTAAGGTTATGGTTGTGAGTGAGAAAAGTCCTCAGTGTGGAAGTTATGTAAGTGGGTGAGCAGCTGGAAACAAGTGTCTGAGGTTTAATATTATTTAGGGTTTATGTTGGATGAAAAGGAACGAATGATGCAGAGTGTAGTAGGAAAGTGTGAATGGCAGGAAGGTGGCTGTGCAATTAAATCCTTTGCGTGAATTAAAGGGACTAAGTTTGAGTGTCTAGTGGTTTACTGAGGGTAGTTGTTAACCTGTTTATTGTATAGTAGTGAGACTATGGTTCTGGAATAAGAAGTATAAGATCTAAAGTTTCAATGTGTTCAGAGGACAATCTTAGGTATGCTAGGTATGAGAAGAATTGATAAAGTGAGGAATGAAGCTTATTAAGGAGTGGGTGGTATGTGTGGTTGTGAGAAGGGGTAAATGAGGAGAATAAATGAAAAGTATGTTGAGTGGTTTGGTCATATGGAAAAGGATGGATGATAGTCGCGTGGTTAAGCGGATGTATAGGGGCGAGTGTGTTGGGAACCGACCGGCTGGGAGACCGAGAAAAAGTGGATGAGTCAGTAAACGAATGTTTGAGGGAGAGAATGTGAGTTTGTAGAGGCGAGAAGAAAGGTGTATAACAGGAGGGAATGGCGGGGGATTGAGGGGTATTGGTGTGGCCCACCTGGCCAAGGGATTGAACCCTTACATTGACGATCTACCATAGTGAGGCTCCATCGCTGTCCCGTGAAGTTATAGGGTGGATTTTCTGACTGCGATGATTTCTCACTAATTAAAGGTACTGAGGGGGCGGTAAGGCTGGGCTGCTTTTCGACTTTGTGTCATGTTCTCCTCTGGCTTACTTTTCCGATGCCCCGTCGCGCACCTACGTCCCCATTCTTGGGAAATATAAGAAAGAAAAGAAAGAAAGAATAATATATATATATATATATATATATAATTATTATAATATATAATATATATAATAGTTACTGTCTGCAATATGGTGGGTCACATCGCGGCTGGGTGGGGTACGCGACCGAATCCGCTGGACTGTCTTGGGTGTGGTTGCTCTGTGGCTGGGTGGCAATCCTCTTCCTGAATTTGTCCATCCGAGCCTGCTTAGGTGGTATACATATATATATATATATTATATATACTATATATATATATATATATATAGATAGTATAAATATAGTATAAATATAATATAAAACTAAAATTTATACAATCAAACAGGGCAGGAATATGAACTAAAATTTCTAAATAATCGATGTTCTGTAGTAGGTAGGTTTTAATTTTAGTGAATTTTAAAATATTAAGTAGATGAAATTACAAATCAGCCATCGCCCCCCTAAACCACTTCAACCCCCCCCATTTTTTTCTAGCCCCTTTATCGCCCCCCTCTAGGATTCCAGCGCCCACAAGGGGGCGTTATCGCCCACTTTGAGAAAGACTGATATTCATCATTATTTCGTAGTTATATGGTAAATTATAGCCAAATATATTTCAAACTAATAAATGGATTGCGAAACACTATGTAATTAAAAAAATTTGATTTTTAAAGAAAAACTTTAATTTTTTAAAGAAAAATTAGTCTAGCTGGAGATCGAATCTTGCAAATTAGATTATCACAGCCGGAATTTTATGAAATGGATGGATGTCCGGCCGGACACGGATTATTTAACAACAGTTAATGGCTGATAGAAGAATCTTGAAAGTTTAATAGTATAAGAAGGAGAACTGGAAGCTAAAAAAAACAAGTATTTAGTTTATTGAGTCCATATGAAATACGGTCAGGGATATATTATATTTAAAAACAGAGCTGCGGAGCCGGCAAATTTTTTTCCGGCTCCGACTCCGGCTCCGGCTCCAGCATTTTAAAATTACCCGCCTCCGACTCCGGCTCCGCTCCAGCATTTTAAAATTACCGCCTCCTCGACTCGGCTCCTGGCTCCAGTATTTAAAATTTACACGGCTCCGGACTCCGGCTCCGCTCCGCATTTTAAAATTGTTTCGCTCCGACTATCCGGCTCCGGCTCCTGGCTCCGGCCTTCTAGTTATAATTCTTTCTCCATTTACTGTCATGAAATCATTAATTCTGATACAATAATTTTTCGAGGTATGATTGAAATTAAATGTTATTTGTTAATGACATCTTTCATTAGTCTTAGAATTTTAATTTAGAAAATATTTATAGAAAAATATAGAACAATTTAGAAAAACATAAGAATCATTCATCTTTCTTCCTTAAAAATTTAATATAATTCCTCTGTTGAACGATAAACTGCCGACAGTTACTAATATAATTTTATTATTTTTTTCCTAAAAAAAGAATAAAATCATAATTTTAGATTCATCTTAATTTACAAATTAAGTTCCTCGTTAACTATGGCCTGACATTATATAACAATAATTTATTCAAAACAGATTTAGTATAGAATATATATATTACGTTATAATATATATGATATAGTATATATATATATAATATGTATATATATTCTATTATATATATATACTATATAGTATTTATATGATAACGTTATATATATATATAATAATATATATATATAATATATATATTATATATAATATTCCTGCTCCTACTTTTTAAGAATAATTTCTCTTTGAACAGCCCGACCATATGTAGTATAAATTTATTCAAAACAATTGTTCTTAAAAAATATAAACATAAAAAATCCCCCTTTAACGATGTCCTCAGATCCGATTTTATTATTTTTAAAGCAGAAATAAGCTCTCAACATTCACTTGAATAGGAGGCAAAGCTTTAATTGTGCAAGCGGCATCTTGCAAAAATTTTAGATAGCAATTGATTGCCTCTTTAACTGAAAACTTTGATTTCCGTCGATTTTTCATTATTCCATCTAATGACTTATGGAATTCTTACCTTTTATTTTTCTAGAAGATATTTAGGTTGAATGTCTTTACTAGTAGAATTGTCTTTTTAGTTTTTTCAATCGCTTTCTGCATGCTCCAATGTTTTTCCCATTATCTGGCAAAATTTGATCCTTCGTTCATCTTCATCTGACAACAATTCTACAAGCGAGATTCCTGAAACCTGAAACTATCTGACTCCGGCCCAGATTGCTGTTCGATAGCGTTATTCATTTTAAGGTCCTAGTTCGCAAAGAACACTCCCAGCTTTAAATATCAGATCTTCAGTTCTGGGAAAGATTCCAAACAAAGATTGTCGA
>JABUQX010074119.1:12500-15523 GCA_015478945.1 Trachelipus rathkii | reverse complement strand
CTGAACTCTCCACAGCTTCTCTTCTGGGTACAGATCAAATGCTTTCTTCAAGTCTATGAAGCCGCATATATTGCCTCTATATTGTATTCCATGTCTTATCCTGTCATTCCATCCTTAATGCCCAAAACATTACGCTGTAGTACTTTCTACCACCTCATGTTACCGCATACTGCTTCTTCATCCCAATCTTGGCTCTAATTTTTTATCATCAATTGTGTTTATAATCCCTCTTTTATTACTGTTTCATCAATTTTATTTAAATTCCTCTATAATTTTCTTTAAAATTTTAAAACCTTTATTGCATACCTCCCCTATACATTCACAAAGGGAACTATTATTTAACCCTCCCCAACCTTCCGGCACTCTACTCTCCACCCAACAGCTGTTCAGAAATTTCAGCATCAAGGCTTTCAGCCCCCTTCTCCTCCCTCCCTTCAAGTAACTCAATACTTTATCCCATCCTCACCAGGAGTTTTCCCGCTCTTCATTTTCCTTTAACGCCTCCTCAAATTCACTCCTCCGCTTCATATTACCTCCTCCGATCTTTTCTCCCGCCAGGTTTCTCTATCCTCCTCCCTTCCTCGCTCTCCTATCCCTTTTCAAAGATCCGAGTCCATGCTCATACAATTCTCAAAAATTTTAATCATAACGCAGTAACTCTACCACCTTTTGTCTCATATCTTCCAGGCGCCTTACCAATGTTTCTCCATTTTTTGTCTTTGAGCTATTACATACTCTACTCTTCGCTCCTCTATACTTTCTTGCCCAATCTAAAAATCTTCTTCTTGCTTTCTTTCATATCATCCATCCATCGGTTCCTTTGCTAGCTTCTAAGTCACCTCCCCCTTAGCCCTCCTCTTCACTCTCTCCGCCTCATTTCTTGCTTCCAACGTATCGCTCTAGATTAAATACAATATATATATAAATGATATATATATATATATACTGCATATTAGTATTCGTAATACAATGTAATATTGTGAGATATATTGAAAATTATATTTCTGTATATATATATATATATATTATAACATATATATTAATACTAATATATATTATAAATAATATATATATATATCATATACCATATATAAAATAAATGTGATATCAAATTATAAAATAAAATAAAAATCTTATTTTTGACTACGTTATCAATTTCATTTAATATACATATTTTATTTAACAAAATACTGTTTCATGCAATAATATATGATATAATATATATATATATATTATACTATAATTATAGCATATGTAACTATACTATATATATATATAATATATATACTATATATATATATATATATATATATATAATATATACTATATATATATAATAATATATATATAATCTACAGGAACGAAATTCAAAATTACCAATTATTCCATAAACTCCCATGATAAAGATGACAAACAATATTTATTTTTATATGCATTTAATCAAATATAGAAAACATCCGCAACATCCTCATTTTTCAAAAAGAGGATGCGGAATGGCGGCATGCGGATATGTGCCGCTTAGGTGAGGATGCCCGGATGCGGAGCGATGCGGATGCGGGATTCAATTTAGCGTGCGGATGTTCCGCAAATGCCGATGCGGATGCGGATGGTTCATATTCCATCCCACCTATATATTACTATATATATATATATATTTATATATATATACTTAATAACATATAATATATAATATATAATATACTTAATAACTACTATCAGCTATTACATTAACTCATGCGTATATACACGAATATCTACTATATAACCTATATATCTATTATATATATATATATTACTATTATAATACTAAATATTATATATATATATATATATTATATAATATATATAAACATATATATATATATACTACTATATATATATATATATAATATATATAATATATATAAATATACTATATATAATATATATGTATATATGTAGTATAACTATATATATTCTAAATATATATATATACTATATATATACTATATATTACACGTAACCAAAACATAATCCAACTTGCACTATACTTCACACTAATCATCTAAACGGTCATACACTATATAGACCTATATATATATAAGTTACACATACTCACGTCAAATTAACAATTACTATATATACTAAGAATACACAAATTCACTATATATATATATATATATGTATATATGTATATATGTATATATATATTATATATATAATTATATATATAAAAATATATATATATAATTATATATCTATACTATATATAATTATAAATGCTAGATATAATGAGCAATACCTAAATATCATAAATCGTTACAATCACACATTAACTATATGTACTAACCATACATAAAATATAACAATAAAACTATAATATTACATACTATAATATATATATATATATAACCCTAATATGATGTTAAATAGTATAAAAATAATCTAATATTCATAATACATTTTGAATTATAAAAACCTCTGATATAATCATACCACACATTATATATATATATATAATATATCACCCGCATACAGCTCAAATGATCAGCGAATATCCTACAACTTTTTCTACCTGTCTTCATTACACTGAGGCAACAAACACACTACCTCTACAATCATATCGAATCACGTCCTTAACTAATATATCCTATCCATCATACTCACCCCTATACTACCCAACACGCAATATACAAACAGAAATAATTTGAGTATATATGTATATTATATATATAATATATATATATATTATATTATACTACCATATATATACGTCTTTTATCATAAATATATATAGCTTATATATATATATATATATTATAATATATATCATATATATGTAAATGTATATATATATATATATATATATATATATATAACATATATATATATATAATAATATATATATATATATATATATATATATATTATATATAACTACTATAAATATATACCTATTATAATATATATCATATCATATACACTATAATATATATATATGTAATATACCCTATTAATACCATATACTATAAAATATATACATA
>JABUQX010074119.1:0-7500 GCA_015478945.1 Trachelipus rathkii | reverse complement strand
ATGCCTATTGGGGGGGTCTGAATTACTTGAGGCGGGAAGAGGAGACTTACGAGTCTGAGTCAACAAGAAGGCACAGTCTATCACCCGAAAGCGAAAGAAAAATAGATTTAGCCCTACCCGTCCAAGAGAAAATATTCGACCAGCTAACAGAGCTCATGAAGGTCGTTAAGGAGGTCGCAGGCACCATGTACCAGATTGAGCAAAGAACAACGACCACCAGCTGATGAACGCCACTCACGGAGAGGAAGGAGCACAGGGCGTCAACGAAGGTATGACAAAGCAGCTGTGAGCGGACTTACAACAGACCTCTGCTATTACCATGGAAAATTCCTACATATGGCCTACACATGTGAATCAGTTGATTGCCCAATGTATAACTTACTGTACCCTAACCAGGGGGAAAGAAATTCATCGCAACCTGCCTCCACTTCCCAGGCGGGAAACGCCTAGAAGGACTGCTTGCTTTTGAGCACCTAGGCGGTCGGTTAAATATGTTAAAGAATAGGAAAGTGTCATTCAATCCAAATGTTGAAGTGTTTAATAATAATAATAATAATAATAATAATAATAATAATAATAATAATAATAATAATAATAATAATAATAATAATAATAATAATAATAATAATAATAATAATAATAATAATAATAAAATAATAATAATAAAAGAATAATTAATAATAATAAATAATAATAATAATAATAATAATAATAATAATAATAATAATAATAATAATAATAATAATAATAATAATAATGAAATTGAAAACTTGAATAGCTACAATGATAATGAAAATTTGCTTGTCATTAATGAAAATATGTCTTATAAAAATAATGATGAATTTAATATGAATTATGATAATGTTAACAATAATAAATTCATTTCTGATGTTGCAAATAAGAATAATGTTGAAACCGAAATGGCCACTAATGATCTTAAAAATATTGCCGAAAATGTTGTAGAAAATACCTCTATGCATGCTGGTTATATATTTTTTGATAGGGTAATATTAAGTAATTTTCATGTTGCCAGAAAGACAATAGTGGAGGGGACCGAAGGCATTGCAACCGAATTACCAACCTCAGCATTTCAAAGTTCAGAAAATGAGGGGCATTTTTGTGCGCCTACCCCAAAATTTGACGAAGCTGAGAGAGGTAATGAATCTTGCGATGTTTCCGACCTGAAGCTATATAAGACATTTTATAGCATAGATAAACGGGCCTATGTGATTGACACAGGCTCTGAGATCAATGTTGCAATTGCAGATGCAATTGAAAGGCGGAAATCGCCTATCGGCTATATATTAGCCGCAAATAGCACAAAAATTAACATTTATGATATTAAAATTTTAGAGTTAGGGATTGGGTTAAACCGCAAATTTATAGATAAATTTTATGCTTCAAATTTAAAGATAAATATCTTGGGCCTTCAGTTTTTGAAAAAATATGATTTGGGGATAGTTTTCATGGATGATATATTGATAGACCCCTGTAACAAATAAACCGGTTAATTTAACTAATGATATAACTTTAAAACAGCTGCATGTGCATGGGGTATTCCGAGACACTCTATCTCCCTCTAAAAACCTTCCTCTAAACCCTCCTATATTATCTACTAGTCCTCTATTATTAAATGATGTTATTTATAAATATAAAGAATTATTTCTTAACTTCTATGTAACAGAAAATAATTATATAAAAGCAAAACAGAGAGACAGATGGAAAGAAATATTTGAAAAGTACAATGAAAAAAAAAGCGGTGCAGGCACCGCAGGCGCCGCCCAAGCCGAAAATCAAACAATAAACAAAGAAAGCGCTGTCATATCCGAAAGGATCTTGGAAGATCTGGCAAACACATATCCTTGTGTGGCACACATAAAGGGAGAGCCGATACGAATGAAACCCAGGCGTATCCCACATAAATTATACTACCAAACAAGAGCAGAGCTCAATCAGCTGGTAGCAACAGGGGTGTTAAAAAGAACAAATTCAAATTGGGCATTTTCGCTTTCATTTCTCAAAAAGGAAAATAACAAAGTTAGATTGATTTCAGATTTCAGAGAGCTAAATAAGAGAGCTGAGCCAGATGTCTTTGGATGTCTTATTTGCATTAAAAGGAAAATAAGTACTTCAGTAAAATCGACTTAAGGCAAGCATTTTACGCGATCCCCTTGCATCCTGATAGCCCAAGGTACTTTACTATCACGAGCAATCTTTTCACCTTCACCTACACGTGTCTTCTGATGAGATTCATCAATTCACCATTTACTTTCCAAAGATTAGTAAATATTTTGCTTTTGGACATAGAACATTGTCATGCATACATCGACGATATTTTAATATACACAGAAACACAAGAAGAGCACAAAATATTAGTAGAAAGAATACTACAAAGATAACATTAACTTTATATTAGCCTGAACCCAGCCAAATGCAAGATAGGAGTGGGAGAATTAGATTACCTCGACTATGTAATAAATAAAGATGGTCTGAGACCAAACCCAGAAAAAGTAAAAGATATAACTAACTGCGATAAGCCAAAAACTATCAGAAAACTCCGTGCTTTTATTGGGAAGGGAAGCTTTTATCTCAGTTCGCTGCCCTGTCTAGCAGAAATCATGTTCCCCCTCACCTTCTTCTTGCGGGGGAAACCTTACTTCCGCAGACGAGTACAGTGGGATACACACTCAGAGAGAGCCTTCTCAGATGTTAAAAACGCCATAAGGCACGCACGCACCCACGTTAATATACCTGTGCTTCACGAGCCCAATAAAAACAATAGTCCACGCTGCAGCTAATGCCGCTGCAAGCGCCATAATGGCAGATGATGAAGGGAATTTCCCATTTGCCTTCTACAGCTGTATATTAAGTCAAACCGAGCAGAAGTATGATTATCCAAATAAGCAATTACTCTGTATTATTAAAGAATTAAAGAAATACGGATACCTATTAATTGGTCGGAAAATCACCGTGCGCACACAGTCACGAGAGTTGATAGCGTAGTACAATAAGGTGAACGAACATAACAATCAGAATGCGAGAGAGATACGGCAATTAAATTTGTTGAGTACTTACAATATATCCTGGAAATTAATTACAAGCAAGAATAACCCTTTATCCGAATACTTAATCCATAATCAGATTATTGAAGGAAATGAAGACGAAAATACAAATGAACAAACAGCTGCAAATGTACGAACAAATAAAGGGGCGGAGCTACGCAACCTCCCGACCACTCACCGCACAGTTAATAAACAAAGCGTGGACGAGATTGGCTTCCGCTCAGCAAATCTGCGGCCAAGAGACAAACCTGAATTTAAGGAATGCAAAGATGGTTTTTTAAACTTTATGAGGCAATAACCCATAAATCCTGATTTAAAAGGATTAACCACAAGGTATTTGAACCTTAAAGAGACAAACCACATAAATTCCGAAGGTCATAGAAATTTAAAAATTGAAGATCCAAGTTTACAGGCAACAGAACGCATTGCAATAGAAGCAGAAAAATTAGGTCAATGGAAAAACAAACTCACTGAACAGAGGGACGATCATAGAAAGAGAGAAAATTTAACTGAGACAAAGTCAATTTATTTAATTACCAGTTGTAGCCAAACACACAATATGTTAATAGAAAATCCCATAAGAAGATAGATTATAAATTAATAAGTGAAAAACAATTGACTGATGAATACCTGAAGACTTTGTTAGAAAATAAAGAAAAGAGCTCCCTGAGGATTATTAAACATAAATTTTGGTTCAAGCACACTGAAATAGAAATATATGCAGACATTTCTTTGAATTATGCACGCGTGCCCCTGCCTGAAGAATGCATAGATGAGGTAATAAAAATCATGCATTTGCAGGGCCACCTGGGAATAAATCGAACCCTGTTTGCGATGAAGGCGGAGTTCGTCTTTAAAAGTATGCATGCAAGGGTGAAAAATATCGTGAGAATTTGCCCCCATTGCCAGGTGAGCAAGGCCGGACGAACTATAAATTCCGAATACGGAAGATACCGAGAAGTGAGCTATAAATTTGAAACTATGAATGCAGACATCGTGAAAATGCCTTTGTGTCACTGGTATAAATACTTATTTACCTTGATAGATCGTTATAGTGATTATGTGTGGGTGGTGCCACTTAAAGATATCACAAAGGAAACCATAGTAAAGGTCATACTTCATGAGATCTTTCCGGTCACGGGAGTTCCGGACACTATCGTCACAGATAAGGGAATTAACTTCACATCTCACAACATTGAAAGCGTATGCAGTCTGATAGGCACCTTTCACTATACGAGTGCCAGCTTTGCGCCATTTTCAAACGAAAAAATTGAAGTATTTCATAGAACTTTATTAAACTGCTTGAGAACGATGTTAGCTGAACCAGAAATGGAAGCACAACAATGGCTAGACATACTCCCTTTCGCTTTGTTCGTCCTCAGACAGGCTTCAATCTCTGAAAAAGGGATCACCCCAGTCAAATCCTATTCGGTCAAAATGTGAATATACCGGGCGGCCTGGTTGGCACTACTGTGCCAGTTCGACCAATGACCTATGATAAATATGTTGAAAAACTAGCAGGAATGTTGGCTAAGCCCCTGTCAAACTGCACAAACTTGAGAAATAAAAATATAATCATGCCACGAAGTTTAGAAGATGTCAAGTATATGTTAGTGAGAAACCGCCAGTATAATGTGGGAAAGTTGCAACCTAAATATAACGGACCATACAAGGTCGTTATTATAACCAAAAATAATGCCTATCTGTTAAAGGACAAGTTAATCACAGAGAATTTAAGAATTGTAAAAATCTATTATAACTTAGTTAAGCTACTCATAGAAAAGGGAGAAGTTGGTGAAAAAGAAAGTGGAAATTAAAAAGTAGACTATGGAAAAAAGGGGGAACTATCGGAAAGAGTAACAAAAGTGGCTTTCTTCTCAGGAAAGAAGAGAAGGTTTGTGGACAAGTTTGCGAATTTGTTATTTTGTAATTTTTGAACCTTAAAATTGTAATTATTTACCCTATTACGAGTAGTTTTGCCCTCTATTCTTCCCTTTATCTTTTCTTTGAAATTTATTGTAAAATTTATGAGACTGGGGTAATAATGATATTACTCCAATCAATAGGCCTAAGATAGTCTAAGGCCCTAGCTGAGTCATCTCATGGGCCTTATATGGTCACCAAAATATGGTCTGATATCATAGAGGTCATTCGGTACCTTCGCTTGTGAGCACCTGCATGAGTGCTTATCGTGTGCACCTATGTGGGGCAGGCGGACCTACATACTTCCCATGTGCATTTACATATAAAAGACCGTTAATGTATATCATTGTAACTTGCTACTAAGAGCCTTGTATAAAACCTGTTGAAAACACTCACTACCAAGAGGGCGGTGCCAGATTTGAATGTAACGATCATGAGAATCCTCAGGGGAGAAGGCACTAGCCATGATCGAGATTCCGTTCCGAGATCTCGCCAAGAGAGGTCCACCGATTGTATTTGTGCTGGGTTCTTTATAAAATACTTTGTGTAACCTAAGACATTAATTGCGTTATTCAAATCATTCCTATTATTTTGCCCTATTGGCATATGACATTTCAATATTTCATTTGTTGCATAATAATTAATACTTCATTGTTTAATAAAAAACTAAATCGCGCCACGTTTTATTAATCACTCTAATTAATCATCAAGGGCTTGAGTATCTCAGCTCATATATATATATATATATATATATGTATATATATATATTAAAATATATATTTTACATATATTTACTATATATATATATATATATATATATATATATATATATATATATATATATATATATATATATATATATATATATATATATATATATATATATAGAGAGAGATTAAATATATATATAATATATATATTTATCATATAATATAATATATAATATATATATATAAATATATATATATATATATATATATATAGGGTGCACTCATTTGTGAAAGTAAAAATTTTGTAACTCATACGACCTAAATTTGTTCATTTCTTCATAAAATAGTCATAAATAAAATTTTATGTCAATCGGTGGACATTAAGCCGTGGCAACCCACACTGAAACATGTTCAATTTTGTTCATATATGTTACGTATTACATTATAGGTGCGGAAAGGGAACCACGGTGACAGGGTTGCCTGGCAGGTATAAACAAAAAACTAGCAGAAAAAGGAAAAAGGGTGATAGAAAGGAAAATCATAGCAGAGAAGAGATGTCTTAAACATATGTCGTCGTCTGGCCCATCAACTTCGTCATCGTCACTCAAATTATTTTATCAGGAACAACATGACGATACCTCTTTTACATCTGATGAAAATCGGGCAGAGTTTCTACCGACTTCATCTAAAACAACACAGTCTGAAACCGCTACAAAGCGAGAAAGAAAGGACATCATTACCCCAAAATTAATAGCAGCCTTGGATAGATGCCAGTTAAGCGTAAGAAACTCTGTTTATATTCTTCAAGCTACAGTGGAGACACTTGGACTAGTCTCGATAATTTTCCAATCAACAAGTCTTCTATTCAGCGAATTCGAACGCAGACAAGGAAGGAACGAGCAGAAGGTGTAAAGATAGATTTTCAAAGCAATGTACCGGAAGTAGTGACAGCTCATTGGGATGGCAAATTGTTACCTGCGTTAAACGTAAGAAGATTCAAAGAAGAACGACTACCCATTATAATTACATTTGGAAATAGAGTGCAACTTCTTGCGGTACCAAAACTAAACAGCTCTTCTGTTACAGAGTAAGCTGAAGCAGTTTCGAGAGCTCTTACTAACTGGAACTTGAGAGATAAATTACAGATAATGTGCTGAGACACAACAGCTTCTAATACAGGTCACTTCAATCGTGCTTGTGTACTTTTGGAACAAAAACCTAGAAAGAGAGTTGATACTTTTTTCGTGTCGACATCATGTTTATGAGTTGGTACTGAAAGTGTAATTGAAAACAAAATACACCAAGTGACAAGTAGCATGGACATTGCTTTCTTTAAAAAATTTAAGGATAATTGGAAAAAACATTGACCAAAGCAAGATTCAAACAAATGCCGACATTGTAAAAAAATATTTCACTGACACAGAATTAAGGATTGTTACAGTTTTTTCAGCGAATTACAGAGATCAAACGACTACGTGAACTTATTTGAGTTACTCTATATTTTGGGGAGATTATGGCAAAAAACTGAAAATAAGGCTTCCAGGTGCAATGCATCAAGAGCAGGGTGTGGAGTTCGGTTCAAAAATTTTCCGACTCGCGACTCGAACTCCGACTCCACCCTGTTTCAAATTACCTACTTCAGACGACTCCGACCTCTGAAAATTACCTGACTCCGACTCCACTCCACTTCCGACTCCACCCTTTAAAATTACCGACTCCGACTCCGACTCACCTTCTGGAAAAATTATATATATATATATATATATATATATATAGTATATAATTTATAATATATAATATAATTA
>JABUQX010074118.1:30000-43824 GCA_015478945.1 Trachelipus rathkii | reverse complement strand
ATTTATAATCTGGGGACGAGGTTTAAGTTATTCGGGTCTAAATAGGTATATTTACTTATAAACCTCTTATAATAAGCAAGCTCCTATATAATGCTAAACATACGGTGCAGAGCAGATTAAGACTAACAATGTGAAGGAGGGTGTGAATGGGACACGCAGAGATTTACCAAAAGTATATCCTCTAGGTAACGGAGAAAAGATACGAATAAGTAATATAAAGATAAATAAAAAATAAAAAAAAAACATAAATAGCCCATTTTGTATAGGAAGGTGGTATATGTGCGTCATATACATCATAGTAGCTGTCGAAGGGATATACATTTTTGAAAGAATTCCTGGCTACTTTCACATAGGCAATGGTACACCATTATTAACAGTAATAAAAAATAAATTAAGATTTAGTGTTATAATTATAGTTAAATACTGCAACAAAAAGGCCAGAATTATAAAGAGACCATTGTTATATTTCGGATCTTCTGCGTTAAAAAGAATAGTTTCTCGAAAAATATAAAAGGCTCTTTGCAATAATAGAATGATGTGACGTCTTCCTCTTAATGTATGTCCGCGCGAGAAACAGGGGAGATATAACGCTAGCTCACCCGTGGCAGTTAAGTCGGGGTAATTCGCGTGCCTTCCGGGGAATTCATACGGAGATAGGGATATCTACTCACCTCTGGCCCACATTCAGGAGGGTATCGCAGAGGGAGAAACCTCGTTCAGTATATGATTGTGTATTATATGTGGTGTCTGAGAAGGGTCTTTTTCTCTCTGCCCCTCCCACTCTTCCGGTGGTAATGCGAATTAGCGTACTCCCCCCCTGTTCTGTACACGTACAGGCTCGAGCCCTAATTGTGGGGCCGTATAAGAGCATTTATACCCTACGGATGTGAAATTTATTTAACTCAAGGAATTACGACGATAAATTTTATATCGCCTTTTTCGCTGTAGCTAATTGTAGTTTTTGAGTATATATATTTTTGTTGATTATTTTTTTTTTTTGTTTTGTTATTTTTTCTTTACCGCTTTTCCGAGTACGTAAGAATTTGGGTATCGCAGCATTGCACCAAGTGTTTTCCCGTTGTCTAATCTGGGTAGCCTATTCAGTAATAGTTTTTAAACAGGACTATCGTAATGAACGGATATCACTAAACGCTGGCACTACATATATATTATTAAATATATATATAGTTAAGTATATATATCGTATATATGATAAATGTCACATTCTTTATAAGCATAAATTAGTAAATAGTGAAGTATTATCTATATTAACAGAGTTATTAAATAGATATATATAAGATATTTATTATTATATATTAATAAGGGTTTATAACCTGGTTAAATTTTAGTTAGAAAAGTGTAAAAAAAAAACACTGAAGGAAAGTACTTTTTAACTTTTTTTCTTTCCTTTTTTAAAAGGGACAAAAATTCTTTGTTACCCTTTCTCAAATTAATTCACGACCTGGCAATGAGATAAGGGAACAATAATTTTACAATTAAAATAACTATTTTAATATATAAAAAAGAGAATACTCATAATGTAATAGGCCTGCTATTCGAAAGGGTCGCGCATATTATATGGTTTAAATTCAGTACAACAACACTCGTAATGTAAACCATGACATTCGAAAAAGATCACATATTACATGTGTCCTGAAGATGTTCAGAAATTTATTAAAACATCATCAAGAGTTTCATATAAACAGCATGATAGTTTATCTTGAGCATGTATAATACAGATTATTCAATTACGTTCAGTACGAGGGATAACATTAAGTCACTACTATAATTTAATCAAAAAAGAATATAAAGCTAAGAAAATGTTCACATAAAATTTACATCAAAAGGGTCCAACTTACGCACAAGAAATCTAAGAAATATTGCCCTATTATCGATTACGTTGCACATCGTATAATTAAATACACCAATGATATTGTGCAATCGTTAAAAAAACACGACACTTGTAAATTTTCAAGCTACTCTGCAGCTTGTACTTACTCACTAGTCACGCTTTGCAGTCAGGCAAATAAATTGTTTGTACTAATGAGCAAAAAAAAGTTAACAGAATAACTTACGATTTTGATTTTAATTACATAAATGGTTAAACACATACGGGATGTTATATATTACTCAATTATCGGTTCCATTTTCAGAGTGGACAACAGTTGTCAATGGATAATCAAACTTCAATCTTTTCATAAACTTTCTCCATCAATACTTCATTTCACGTTCGGGTTTCACAGTCTTGCAACGCGTAGATCAGTGATTCACAAAATCACCTTTGAAATCAAGTAGAGGCCCCAGGATTGCTTCCTTAAATATCAAATATATTTAAATGATTATATTTTCTTTAAAAAGAAACCTAACTCTCCAATAATTCTTTAACATTTACTAATTACACATATTTTACCTTTATTTATAATTATTCACAATTCAATACTTTTTTTACAACACTTAGCACAAATATCTATAAAATAAAAGTTTTTAAAATTTAAACTCTTCTTAGTTTACTTACCGCTTTTTGTTTTAATCGCGGATTTATTCGTAACTTTTCTTTCCATTCTTACGGAGTATTCAAGACCGACCAATCCCTCAAGGCAACCTCCTTCCGAGACGTGAGAATTCCATCTATCTTTCTCCTCACATATTATCGCTCAATTCGGTTTTCATTTACCAATTTACTTGGTTTTCCCACAATATATACATTTATATATATATATTATATATATATTATTATATATTTTAAATATATAGATAATATTAGTTGTAATAATGATATTATAAAAATATATATATATATTAATATATAGGAGGTATATAAAAGTAGGTATATAATAGGTATTATATTATAAGAATAATAGGTATATCTATATAGGAATATGTTATTATATATATATATAATATGACTTATTATTTGTATAATATAATTATTATAATATTTATATTATATATATATATATATATATATATAGTATATATATAGACTATATAGAATAGTTTATGATTCTTTCGTTGGAAACATCTATTGATATCTTGGTTATAATAAATTGTGTATAAAATTAAAATATATATATATATAATAAAATGAAATAGTATTAGATGGGAAATAGGTTTTTTGGAGCAAGCAGTTCACGCTTGTGCGGAAAGGTTATAGAGTAGGAATTAGCGATGTTCAATTGCCGACTAAGATGATGAAGGAATCGGATTCGGAGTGGGAAGGAAAACCGGGGCAAACATTAAATAATTATTGAGAGTATGGTTCACTATTGTTGTAATCGAAGAGAATTTATGGAGCGGTGAGATAATGCAATATTAGTCGTAATGAAATCGAGGTGATTGAACGGTTGTCTGTTATTAGTATCGCAGCTAAGATAGCGTCCATCGTATGTGTATGCTAAGTTGGATGTATATTTATATAAAAATTAAATTTGTTTCCGTTTGTTCTGGCGCCACAAGACCAGATGCGCCGATTTCGTTATATAGGTCCCCCCCTCCCCCCCGGGTATTTACGTAGTCGAAGGTATTGTACATCATATTTTTTATTCTACTGAAACTACGAACTGAAGCTAAACTTAAATGCACTTATCCAAGGCCTTAACTTAACGAAAAAATAAATCCTAGTATAAATAAAAATCCGATATATCGATATTCTATAACTATTCTATATTATATATTCTATATTCTATATCGATATTCTATTGATATTGGGGTTGGGCGAGTACCGGAATTTTGCGTGGAGCACCACACTGCACCAGATGTTATTTTGTCGCACCACATCGCACCTCAATATTTTTGAAATCGCACCGCACCGAAACACTAGAATTTTGTGAAGCACCGATTATTATAATATCTATAATATAGTATATCGGTAGATATAGAGGTGGTAAGAGTCGAATTACCCTTGAAAGAAATTAAAATATTGGTAAAAATATGTTGAGGTGGAGAAGGAGGAATCGTAACTTCGGAATTGTCTAAGGTGGAATTGAGAAGCCCCAATGTTGAGGCAAGAGGTTCAGCTTTAGTTGATGTTAAACAGGAGTATGAACTAAAACTAGAGGAAGGGAAAAGGAAGAAGCAAAATCTGAGTTAACATTTTTTAAAATGTCAGAAAAAGCGTGAGGAAAATAATTTTTTAGGTGTCATTAAGAAAAATTTTGCACGATTTTGGGATGAAATATAAGTTGTAAAGTTTTCTGGAATTTGAAGAATGACAATAATTCCTAAGGCAGCGTCCCTTGGCTAATAGCACGAGAACAAGCAGAGTTAAACAAGGTTTTCTAGGTTTAGTTGATGCAAAGATCATGGGGCGGCACACCTCGATACCCAGAGAGAGTTAGCTTCGCATTTGTCACCTCCTAGGAACCCTTTCCACGGAAACGTAATCATTCTCAAGGGAAATCAAAGAAGTACGACCGCAGCGTCGGACTTGCGGCCGGTACTATTTGCCGCATCGTAGTGTCAAAAACGTTTTCTCGCAGTGGGTGGGTTTTTTTTCTTGTAAAGCAGAGGTTCTCAAACTGGGGTACGCGTACCCCGGGGTACGGAGGAATTTTCTGGGTACGTAAGGTCCAGTAAAAATAATGCATCTAAGTACGTCGCATCATAATTATAGAAGGTATAAAACGATTATATATATAATTATATATATATACTTATATATTAATATATATAGTATATAGTTATATTTATATATTAATATATATATATATATATATTATATTATATTATATGTATATTAGTATATCTATTATATATATAATATATATATTAGTGCGGCTCCATCAAAAAAGAGACAGTATGATGAGACATCAAATATGGGTTCACCTCAATTTATAAAGGCAGTCGAATGCAACCACAGTGTGTCGTATGCTACAAGGTCTTGTCTGAAGGTTCTTTGAAACCTAGCTTTCTAAAGCGTCATCTACATGGCCGTCATACAATTTTTAAAGGATAAAGATGCAAGCTCTTTAAACGAATTTAAAGGTGGTGTGAAACTTCTCGTCTTTATAAACTGGTCAGTCACAGTCAGCAATCTCTGCACGGTTTTACTTGCAGCATATAAAGTAGCAACTTCAAGATCGCTAGCACAAAACGCGCATAGAAAGGCAAATAATTAGATAAGACATGGTTGCAAAGATATTTGATAAGTTTTGCATGATAGGTTTGGGTGCTTGGCCTAGAGAATAAATTAAAATTAGTGCCTTTATCAACGATGCTATTCATGCGAAAGATATTGTCATGATATATGGGCAGAAGATCAATGCACAAGTGATGCTGAGGCAGAAATTAAAAACGGCCAAGTCAAGATGTTTTTCCAACAACGTCGATGTAACCTAGCCGACATTAGTACTTGGCACAGTTTTGCATGTTTTTCGCAGGTATGTAAAAGATGGCAATTTTAAAGAAGTAATTCCTATTTTGTCACTCATTTTAAGCCTCAACTACTGGAGAAGGTATTTTCCAGACAGTCAACACATCTTTGATATCATAGTGACGTTTCTTGGAAAAATGTCTGTGCTTGCACAACTGACGGGCACCGGCAATGTTTGGCATTCGTTCTGGATTTATATGGAAAGTAAAGGAAAGGTGAACCCTGATGTAATAGTTTACACTGTATGCATTTATCGATATCGCTTTGGCGATCCCAGACATTACCTCCTGAACTTTGAGATGTTCTTAAAGATGTTATCAAAATGGTAAACGCATTAAATTCAGTTCACTTAATAGTTCGCCTTTTCCGATTATTGCTTTGTGGTCAGATTTCGAGACTGACATGGAGTTGCTCTTCACACAAGAAGTGTCGACTGTGCTTCGCGAGGAAATGTTAATTTCTAGAGTTCAAAATTGGAGAAGAGATATCCGAATTCTTTTCAAGAAATGCTAAGGCGCAATCCAAGTATTTCAGTGAAAACTCACTCAAAAACAATGGCAACTAAACTGGCATATCTCAGTGACATATTTCTCGACAAAATGATCTGAATTGCATTGCAAGGGAAATCCACAAATTGATTGTTTTATCGATAACTGTAAGTAATTTACTATGAAACTTGAATTAGGGGGAAAAATATAAAAGGAAATTTACATGTTTGAAAATACTGCGAAATTTCTTGATGGAGAAAATGATAATTACCGATATCGGTATCTTATTCAATTTCACTTTTATCTTCTCTTTGTATGAAATTAGTCTTATACTTGCCAGTAAATAGAAGAGAAAGAGACAATATCAATACTTAACGCCTTTCACGTAGATGTATGAACATATCAGACTTCCTACAGACGTGTGAAGGAGAATTTAAATAGACTATCTTAAAATGACTCTACTCTAAGCATGACCTGTATGATACATTATCAAGATTTATACAAACGCATGAATTAACTAAATCAGCAGTAAAGGCCTCAACTTGCAAAAAGGGTTATCTCAAAACTTCTACCGTTTTCTTCAACATATCTGTGTGAGCAAGGATTTTCCTCTTTTTGCTTGATTAAAAACAAGCTCCGCTCAAACTTGAAATGTAGAGCTGGCTTTTTTGTTTTTTTATTTTTTTTGTTTGTTTTACAACTTGTCACTGTCAAAACAGCACCCAAAATTGAAGACATAGCAACGAATTTGCAAGCACACCCTTCCCACTAATTCTCTCTCCCGCAAGGCAAATGTGTATAATAGTATTATATATATAATATATATTATAATAACATATATATATATATATAGTATATAATGATAATAGGTATATATATATATATACTATTATAGTATATAGGTAGTATATATAGTTATATCTAGTATAATTACTATTGAAGACTAGGATTATATATAGTATAACAGAAAAATATGCGTAAAATTTCTTGGGGGTAGCGGTTTGATGAATGCTGAACTGGAAGGGGTGACATTGCGAATTGAAGTTTGAGAAACCTGTTGCTAAAGGACTTTGAAAGATAGAACGAAAAGACAGATATGAGAGAGTGATCGAGGACCCAGAGTAAGAGTAATCTAACACAGAATATGAAGAAGGTTGAAATTTAGGAAAAGGTTCTAATGTTGGATTCATCTCACCGATGATCAGAGATCCGGGTGGGGAGCTGCACTACTTCTCGAGATCAGTGTCTCGGATTGAAAAGGTGGTAGCACATTTACCAACTGTATCTTGAGATTTAAGAGGAAAGCAATTTGGCCGAGGTGAACGGTTTGAAGGATCACAAAGAAAGTGAAGGTGATTTGCAGGAGAAATGTGAAGGGAGATGAATGTGTTTAATTGGAGCATAAGGTAGGTCGAAGAATGTAGGAAATCAGTTGAGTTTTGGAGAAGAGAGATATACAGGAAGAGTGTGAAATTAGTGGTAGATTGGACAGGTTTGGCTTTAGAGCTTAGATAGAATATTCGGAAAACTCAAAATCAAAAGAGACGGGAACAAACAACATCATTGCGAAACACTGGCATAGCTGCCTCTCGCTGAAAATTGAACAAGATAGTAGGGAGTTCAACAGTAGTGAGCTGTTGAAGTAGGAACGCTCAAAACTAAGTTTGCTGTTAATGAATAAGAGATGAGGTTTAAGAGAGGGAGACGGTTGTGTTCACAAAATATTATTAGAGTCGTACAAGGCGAGAAGGTTCACACAACGTATGAAGAAAGAGACGTATAATAAAACAGGCGGCCGTTCCTGTTGGTCGCCAGTTTCGTCAACCGGAGGCTGTCCATGGCTTTTAATGGTGATGAGAGTGGGTATATAAGGGTTATTTTTGAGAGCCACCTAAAAGGTTCTCTGAGGCATAATCGCGTTTGACTGCCATTTGTTGTTCTCATTTTTTATTTTCTTTTTAAAAATGTAAGTGTGCCTGTAATTGGTATTTCAAATGTGTGGTATACGGGAGAGCGTTGGAGTCCTGCAAGTGTAAGAAATAATGTGAATATTGAAGCGAAAAGGGAAGAAGATTGCATGGGAGTGCCATGGGTTGTACCTCTAAGACCATACTTGCCATGGTGGGGTAATCTCATGCTCTTCGGAAGCACTACTGTACCTTTCCATATATTTATATTTAATGTATATTGACACGTTTATAATATATTATATATAGTTTTGATAAGTATATATATAAGTATATATTATATATATATTACTATTAAGTATAGATATATAGTATAGTATATATATAGTATATATAGTCTATAGTCCGGTGCGCCGAGGTCGACTGTGGCCCGCTGGACCGTGGTGCGGCGCCGTCACCTGACGGGTTCCACGACGCGGTGCTGGTGCGTACCTCTCGTGGCGGATATTACCTCTTTCAAAAAATGTTGTCAACACTAATATATATATATATACTATGATATATATAGATATATTATATAGTTATCATGAGAAATAGTATATATCTATTATGAAATATATTATATATACTAAGATATCATATTTAATTTGCGAGAGAGAGAGAGAGAGAGGAGAGAGAGCGAGAGAGAGAGAGCAGAGAGAGAGGCGAGACGAGAGAGAGAATGAGAGAGAACCCTTGCTGAATCTGTTGGCGTAAGAAACTCGGCAGTAATGTAGTCAATTAAGTACAGAAATAACTTAGTAAGTTAAGGGCACAAGTGGTATATGACAAAATAATAACATCTCCGGTTGAATATAACTCCACCATTTCTCATTCCATGAACTCGACTGCAAGACACTGTCTTTACAATAATAGATGTCATGAAATAATGAAGAATTTAAGTAACGAACATTAGCAATGGCCTTCAATTTTCAAAACAATCTATTGCGTTCTTGATATATATATATATTATATAATTATGTATATATTATATTATGTGTATGTATAATTGTATATATATTAATATATTATTATATATATATATATAATATTATTATATATATATTATATATGATAGTTTAATATATATAGTATATATTATGTATAAGTGTAAATCAGGGGCGGTCATTAAGGGTATGTTAGGTATGCGCCGCTTACCCAAATTCTTACACTGATGCTGCCATTATTTCTTGTTAATAATTTATTTAGAATTTTGAAAATCTAATTTTTATCCTTTTTTCCTATGGAAATACGAAACAAGAGTGAGCAAGAGAAAACACCATTAAAAGATTAATATATATAACGTGAGACATTATTAGCCTACGATCGGGGCAATACGCAAAAGATTCATTTTTGAGTCAATAATTGTTTTTATTAAGTGATACAAAAGCTTATATACGAGAAAGCTTCTTTCATTGTCTAATTTGATTTTATCGACTTATTCCTTGGTCGCTAAAGGACTTACTTTTTGCATCATTGTCTGACTCAAGAAAGATGAGCAAAATCCGATAGTCTCTTAAACGTAAAATAAGATGAGCAGTTCGGGCTTCTGCCTTTGATGAACAGATGGTAAGTTTATGTTCGTATCTCGTCTTGATCAGCCCTTTATGTAATTAAGTATAATATATATATTATATCAGATAAAGAAAGTTTTTAGAGTCTATTAATAAATAGAATGCACTGAATTTATTTATGGCCAATGACGTAGTGATTGTAAATGTATTACATATAGCGAACGATTAATTATATGGGGTTTATCTGAGACTTTAAATAGCATATATATATATATACGTAAATAACCTAAAATTTTATTATTTGATGTAAATCGCTATGATATTAGTCTAGCTTATTATTATTCAGGGACTCAACTCCGAGAAAATATTGCACAGGAGTTCGCCTAATTAGTTCTTCAATTTATATATATATAAATATACTATACTATAATTATATTATATTTTATGATAATATTAAGTAATTTTATATATTATATTATATATAGTTAATTAGAATAATATTAATATTATATCATATAATATAGTCATATAGAATATAATAAATTATAATATATCAATGGACCATGTACCACGTTGGGGATTTACAGAGAAGAAGGATTTTATGATGTGTAAAATTTTATTATGTATTGGTGAATAAATTTTCATCTATGTTTATATAGATATATATATTATATTATATTATATATATATATAATTATTAGTATTAATTTACATATAATACTATATATTATAATATTTTATATTTAATATTAGTTATAATATATTATAATTATTAATATAGTTGTATATATATATATATACTATATTATTATGATATATATTATTATTAATTATATTAATGTATATTAATATATATATATTATAAATAGTATAGTATATATATTAATTATATATATATATACGTATTATCTAGTAATATTATATAAATATATAATAATACTAACTTTATAATTGCGCTCGTTCTTAATAATGTTTATATATTAATGATATTTTGTTTATATAACCTGGCTCCGGCTATCGGTCATGGGCGGGATTTGGAGCGTAAGCCGAGCTTTCACTCAATCAGCAGGCTTAGTCTGCCAGTGGCATATGTAGATGTATAAATACTGCTGTGTGTCATCCCAAATGTATTGTTTTTAGATTTTTTATCATTTAACGTCATAAAGTATACCCAAGTACATAAAAATTAATGAGCTGCGTTTGTTCATGAAGCCTTAGAGTGAGCGGGCGGGCTACAAACTCAGTGAGCACATAGTATTGTTTCAGATGGCCTGTTTGCTCACTTCTACGTCACGTAAGATCGTCACGTCAGGCGCCGCGTTGTTAGTCATCGGATTTCTAGGAATTAAATTAACGGGCGGGCTGTGTTGGCGGGAAGAATAAATATATTTCTTTACGAAACAATGCAAAATAATTTTGTCGGAATGGTTGTCCAAAATTTTTTAATATGTTTTAAGTTAACTTTTATTTTAGGATATAATTATATCGTATCAATTTTCATAAAATAGATAACATATAAATATAAGAAGTATTGTTTACAATTTTGTACAGTCTGATCCGACAGGCCACTGCTCACGGCACGTTTCCAGGTACCAATTTCCTCATGTGTCTGAAATTGGTTATAATATTAATTATATTTTATCAGATTCGAAGGCGTTTCAAGTCGATTTTCACTCGGGATTTCTGGAAACGCAGGGCTGAATATAACTACAAGTAATAAATAATTTTGAAAATGAAAAGGGAATCTCATTTAAGACAGATAATAAAAAGTGCACAAAGCGACTTTTATTAAGTTTATTCACAAAATTTTAGTTAAATAATAAAATCTCATTTTTCATATTTTTTTTCTCTAGGATCATAAAATGCATTTCTGAGTTTTTATCTTGGAAAAAGTTTACCTATAATTATTACTAAGTACTCTAGGATATAATATATACTAAAGTATTGCTGTATATATAGTATTATATATAATTATATATATAATATATATATTATATATATAGATAGTATATATGGGTATGATATATATATACATACTTGGTAGATAATTCGTTAAATATGTGTTGATTATAAAGTTAGATGTATATTTTCGGACCTTTATATCATTAATACGTATATAGTTATTATTAGTAACTATATATATATATATATTAGTATATATATATATATTATATATATATAATGATAATATTAATATATATATATGTATATAGTGGTGTATATATATATAGTATATATATATATATATTTATATTATTATACGTCAACTGTTCCTAAGTGGCTTTATAAAGAGGAAAATGGAATTTAACTAGATTATTTGATTTGAGGGATTTGTTACGTTTTTTTTCAATTTTCACATTAAATACAAAAGACTTGAGCTTTTTTCGATTGAGGAATGAAAAAAAGTGTGTACATCTGATTAGATTATAATTTACATTATTCTATGTCTGCGGCGAGAGGGTCTGTCATGCATGTGCGGCAACCTGTTGTGGATCTACCCTACAGTATTCTTTAGTTTAAGTTTTCATTTAACTCCATAAATACGGAAGGAAGAAATAATTTAACTACAAGATGAAATAATTTTGAAAATGAAAAAAATATCTCACAGATAACAAAAAGTACTCAAAATCGACTTTCTGAAACCACAAACTTTAGTTTAAAATAAATAAAATATTTTTTTTTTTATTTTCCCTCGGATCATAAAGTGCATTTCTTATTTTTATCCATTTTGGAACATTCACCATCATTTTTTATAATTAGAATTTAAAAAGCAATGTTCTACCACTGAAATTTAATATTGTCCTCATTTACTCATGAACCTGTTAAAAAAATATAATCGTAATATGAAACTTTGAAGGGTAAAATATTTATCTATTTTTATCTTCCTCGTCTCCCATTATCTTCTTCATCTTCCTTTATCTTCTTCTTCTCCCTTTTCTTCTCTTTTATCTAATAATGGTAATATTCAACATAAATAGATAATCTATTTGCTTACTTCATCTATTTCCTCATGTTCTTCATCTTCCTTCATGTTCTTCATCTTCCTTTATCATCTTCATCTTCCTTTATCATCTTCATCTTCCTTCATCATCTTCATTTTCCTCCATCTTCATCTTTCTTCATCTTTATCATCTTCCTTCATGTTATTCATGTTCTTTCATGTTGTTAATTTTCTTCATCAACTTTCATGTTCTTCATGTTCTTCATCTTCCTCCATGTTTTTCATGTTCTTCATCTTCCTCCATGTTCTTCATGTTCATCTTCCTTCATCTTCTTCATCTTCCATCATCTTCTACATCTTCCTTCATGTTCTTCCTCTTCCTTCATCATCTCCAACTTCCATCATGTTCTTTATCTTCCTTCATCATTTTCATCCTCCTTCATGTTCTTCATCTTCCTCCATCTTCTTCATCTTCTCTCATCTTCATCATCTTCCTTCATGTTCTTCATGTTCTTCATCATCTTTCATTTTATTTATGTTCTTCATCTTCCTTTATGTTCTTCATGTTCTTTATCTTCCTTCGTGTTCTTCATGTTCATCTTCCTTCATCTTCTTCATCTTCCTTCTTCTTCATCTTCCTTCATCTTCCTTCATCTTCTTCATCTCCCATCATCTTCATCTTCCTTTATCTTCTTCTTCACCTTTATCTTCTTCATCTTCTTCATCATCCTTTATTTTCTCCGCCTTTCTTCATCTTCCTTCATCATCTTCATCTTCTTTCATCATCTTCTTCATCTTCCTTCATCTTCTTCATCTTCTTCATTTTCCTTCATTTTCATCATCTTTCTTCAAGCTATTTATCTTCCTTCATGTTCTTCATATTCTTCATCTTTCTTCATGTTCTTCATTTTCCTTCATATTCTTCACCTTCCTTCATGCTCATTATGCTCTTTATCTTCCTTCATTTTCCCTCATGTTCCCTCATCTTCTTCATCTTTATCTTCCTTTATCTTCTTCATCTTCCTTTATCTTATTCATCTTCCTTTATCTTCTTCATCTTTATCTTCTTCATCTTCCTTTATCTTCCTTCATCTTCTCTAACTTCCTCATCTTGTTCATCTTCTTTCATCTTCTCCATCTTCCTTCATCTTCTTCATCTTCCTTCGTCTTCGTTCATCTTCATCTTCCTTCACCTTCATCTTCCTTCCATCTATTTACTTTACGAAACTAACGGAAATATTTATTTTGTTAGGCCCATAACCAAATGTACTACATTTAGCTGTAGTCAAGAACCTAAAAATGAAAATGTTAATCATTATTATTTATAATTATTATTTAATTAATAATTTATTAATTACTAGAATTTTTCTTTTTATTAATTAATAAATTTAATTATTTTAATTATAATAATTATTTTATTATTTATATTAACGTTTAATATTTTCCTTTCACAACAGCCGCACCCAAAAATGCAATATGGATAGGAGCGAGAATAAACAACGGAGTAATTACGGACGTTAACGGAAAGGTAGTAACGAATAAACAGTTCTTCCGTATTGAAAAT
>JABUQX010074118.1:7500-27500 GCA_015478945.1 Trachelipus rathkii | reverse complement strand
GCAAAATGAAGTGAATCCCCTAACCCTCACCCCATCCAAAACATCATTCAGATTATCTCAGAAAATAGCACTCTTCAACATTACCCTCAGATGGACCAATATGTCGCACACCACATATACTTTTACTATTATCCAAACTCTAAATTTTAAGCCTTTTAGAATCTATGCACTCACACACACCAAAATCTTTACCAATAGCTCATCTACACAAGGTCACTCAATCAGAAATGTCAAAATCTTTAAATGGATTGTCAATAATTTATAAAGCAATTTCATAACATCTTCAATTAATGTCCTTTAGCTTTTTATTTAAGTTCATTTTGATTTATAAATATAACTAGTGAATGAGAACCCTGTTACCATGTAATAAGGGAATTGTCCCACTTTAACAGTAGTTCAATTTTTTCCTACCTTGTATGATATATTTAAATAATTTTTTTTTAGACATGCATTAAAAGAAATAAGTTAGGACCCACTCATAGAATTGGATTTCCAACCTATTGTTGCTGTTCCTTTGTTTGCCATTGTGTTTGCCCCTTCACCCACTCAAAAAAAAAAAAAAATTGAATTGGAATGTCAATATTCGAGTAAAGAAAAATGGGGGAATTTGATATTACTTTCTATTTAATGAATTTTCTAATTGAAAATGCAAAATATAAAAAGAATAAGTTGTAATAATAAAAATTAATGTAGTATTTAATAAAATGAAAATCCTTACTCTTCTTCTATATAATTTATTGTAAATATTTCTAATTTTGAATAGGGCTATGCCTGTGAGGTGCGAACTTTAAAAAGGAAAAAAAAAAAGTTAATAGATTTGATTAAAAAAGATATAAAAAAAAGTAATAATAGATTTGAGCCACACGATTATTCCATAAAAAGAAAATTTGAATAATATGAAAATCAAATTATTTCTTCTTTTATTTATTGGAATTTCATATATTTTTCTCATTTATTCATAATGTTATCTTAAAAATAATTATAAATAAACTTTTAATTTATTAAATTGCAAATTACAATTGCTCTTTACACTTCCTTTTTTAATAACTTTTTATTGTTGCATAAATACGAGTCTCTAAAGAATTTGTTTGCCCCAAAGGCTTGCATTAAATATATTTAAACTTTAATTAATTAAAATAATAATAATAATAATAATAATAATAATAATAATAATAATAATAATAATAATTCTTCAGCAACAGTAGTTAAATTTTGACAATAGTTGCACTCTGAATGATAATAATCTAGTACGTTCACTTGGAAATTACTTTGATGAAAGAATTTTAAAGTCCAAAAATGCATCAAAATGTTGCAATCGACTGACTAGTACTCAAAACATGTGAACCTAAAGGACACTGGGTTTCAATCATCAAAAATATCAATAGTCAATTAGTTTAAAGGTTTTGGTTCTGAGATATTCTCTATTTTCTTATTTTATAAAAATTGGCCATTATCATCGATACATTTTTGTGTATTTATCTCTTATTTGTATTAGTATTTTTAGTCTTATGATTTCTGACACTCCTAAATTGACTCCATCTTCTTCCTGTTGGGTTAGTTTCTTTTGAACAGTGTTGGTTGATCTTTAAATGAGGTTGCTTTCTGTCAGTGGATCTTTTTAGTACAATTTGGTTTGATTTTTGGTTGTATTACATCTCTTTAAGCTTAGTGAAATCCTTTAAACAAATTCAACTATGCTAGGCATTAAATAAAATCATACATTTGTATAAGTTTTGAGTGTTCAAAAATGAAAGACTCTGAAAATGACCAAGAAAGTAAGAATTGAGAGAATTGGATATTGAATTGCTTGATGACGAGGAAGTCAACATTGAAGTCATAAAATCTGAAGATCCAACCATGATTGGGGAGAAGTCATCTGCTCAACCTGTGAAGGTGTGTTAAATCGCTTTTTTTTTATTACTGAAGTTAGAAACAAATAATGAAGGTAAGGGGAAGCATTCCTTTATTATTATGTATTATTTATTATTATTATTATTATTATATTATTATATGATAATGTTTATGGTATACCTCAAAATGGACAAGAATAGAGTATTTTTGATTTTGATTATTATTTTATTATTATTACATTCCGAAATAAAATTTGACGTTTCTGACTCCTTATTATTATATTATCTATTGTAAGTTATCAAATTATTTATCATTATTATCTCATCTATTATTATTTCTACTTATTATTATAATTTTATTATATTAATGATAAATGTTATGTACAGAATGGACAAAAATAAGAGTATTTTTGATTTTGATTTTTTTTATTATTATTATTATTATTCAAATACCTTCTTTCCCCAAGACTGGGGGTAAGGTGCGTAACATGCACCGAAACAGAAAAGTAGTAGAAGAATATGACGCAAGTCGAAAAGAAACCCCAGCCATACCACCCCCTTTTAATACCTTTTATAGTGAGAACTCGTCGCAGTCAGAAATCCAACCCTAGAGATTTCACGGGACCGCGACGGACCCCTCACTATGGCATCTTGTTTTTTTTTTTCCTTTTTTTTTTTTTTTCCCCCAAAAAAAAAATTTTTTTTTTTGTTGAGGTTCATCCCTTGCCCCAGGTGGCCACAACCATACCTCCAACAAAAACCCCGCCATTCACTCCTATTATGCACCTTTCTCTCGCCTTCTGCCAACTCATACATTCTTTCCCTCCAGCAATTCCTTTACTGACTCAATCCACTTTTTTTTGGTTTTCCAGCCGGTCTATTGATTCCCAACACACTCACCACTATACATCCGCTTAACCAACGACATTACCATCCTTTCACATGACTAAACCATCTCAATTGTACTTTCATTTATTCTTCTCATTTATCCCTTGCTTCACACCACACAACCTCTAATACCGTTCATTCCTCATTTTATTCAATTCTTCTCACACCTAACACGCCCCTTAGATTGTTCATCTTGAACACCATTGTACTTAGAGTCTATTCCTTCTTATTCCAGACCATCAGTCTCACTACTATACATTTAACACACGTAACACATTGAACACCTCATGTAAAAGACCATAGGTGCAACTCCTAAGACTTTAGGTCCCTTTACATCCAACAATGATTTTAATAATGCACCAGCCATCCCTTCCTGCCGCCATTCTCCTCTCACATTATACGCGTATCACATGCTTTCCCTACAGTACATTCTTCATCATTCCGTTCCAAAACTTCCATCCAGCATATTATTCCTAAATATTAAACCTCAAGACACTTCGTTCAACTGCTCACCAATCAAAACATAAACCACACGAGAGCGACTATCCTCAACTCACACCTTACCTTACCTCGTAGCTACGATTTACTTATCCTAAACCCCTCCATTTATTAACACACCTCATCGACCACTGCCAAGATCCTCTTATGTTCTAACCGAAATCTCTTTTCAAAAATTTCTCATAAATTCATGACGTCGGCACGAAAACACCCTAAATCGGTACCGATTTACAAATTAATCTATTTATCAAATTAACCTAGAGTCGAAGATAAGCATACACTCTCCACTCTTCCCATTCATCCAGTCATTCCTAACACCATCTCCTCGGACCTGTCACGCAACTTAATCGTACGTATTACACTTTCTCATTAAGCCCCAAAATCCATTATACAACATTTGATAACCAAGACAAAGCAGGAGATCCATACACATCCGTGTAACCTCACTCCGCCGCCTTAACTTAATAATATACTAGTCACTTTGGCGAACTTAACACCAATTTTTATTTCGCGTTTACCACGCTTGCCACTTTACGCCAGATAAATTGCTTTTGATTCATTCAGCAAAACGTACCTATCCACGCACACCATTAATATCGGAGGCTGAACACCTGCCGCGAGTAGACGGATTGGTGCTTCTGAGCCCTAGTTATGAAATCTATACATGTAAGCACTTGTTTCAAACCGATAAAATCTGCTACGTAGGAAAAATAACAAATTACTTCTCTCTTTACTCCCTAGTTTTGCCAATCAGGTTTGTGGGGGTACTTAAGGGTGGGTACTTCAATGTGTGAAGAGGTGATGTGTGAGATTCTCACATCATTGTAGTGAGCATCTACCGAGTGCTGTCCGCAAATGCATTTCGTCGTACACCATGTCAGCGTGCGGTTCAATCACTCGACGCACTCTTCGAACAAAAAACCAGCAATGATTATCTTCCCGTACTAACTACTCGATAAAACTAGTTCCTCTGATAATTCTCCTACATTCCCACTTACCTCCCTTACCTTGTATATCAGGGTACGATTACTGCACTCCTCCAATCCCTCGAACTACAACTCACATAAAGACTTTGTTACACCAAGCTTCCACCCAAATCCAATCAATCCCCAGTTTCGCCTCCGTTCTTTGATCAATTCACCTCAGTAATTTCATCTTATACCTGCAGATTAGCCATTCTTCAACTTTCTCACTCACCCCATTACCTCTCCTTACTAATGACCTCATCCCCAAAATCCCTATTCCTTGCATCATCAAACCAACACACATTCACCATCACCTCTTCGTTACTACTGCTCATGTTATGCAGAATTTCGAAGTGTCCCCTCCACAATCCCCTTCACATGCATGTCATTCAGTTACGAAAGCACCATCCCTATTCATTACTTTACGAAGCAGATTCCCCCCATTCTCATTCTTAACTTTTCGCGCTCCTTTCAGAAGAGCTATCCTCTCCTGTAAGTCTCCATTCATCCTCTTTCCAAACTGTTCATATACCTTTTTTTCTCCCCCCCCTACGTATGCACCTTCTTTTACTATTTCTTTTTCTTCCTATATAATTCAAAACATTTTTCTTTGAAACTTTCATCATTGGCTTTACTACATTCAACTATTGGGCTGCTTCTTTTTTTTTTTACTTGTTAACATTTAAAATCTCTTCATTCCACGACTCACTGTTAACATTTTCTTACTTTAGCACATCCACACCATCCACCATACTTCCTCTTCTGCACTGCTAACAACTGCTTCCTTCCTTCCTTTGCTCCTAGATTTGTTCAGTTTCACCTTTGTACACATTCAACTGATTTACTTGCACGGGTTCTTAAAATACTTACCTTTATTACCTTGTTCACTTTAATTCTTACTCTTAATTCTCCCCTTTTCAACAGACTTTATAGTTATATATACTATATATATATAATATATATATAATTATATAATATATATAGATACTATATATATATATTTATGATAATAATATATATTAGTATATAATATATATATATATAATATAGTATATATAATTATATATATATATATATATATATATAGCTAGCATATATATATATATACCGGATATAGTATATATATATATTTATTTTAAAAAAAAATATTTTAAATAAAATTAGCATAATTTTTATATTTCTAATTTCTTATATATATGTGATATATATTTAAATTATCTATATATAATATTATATATATATACGATATATTATATGATATAGTAGTATTATATTATATACTATATCTAGTATTTATATAATAACGTCCTATTTAAACGTGCATAATCCCCTTCTTCAGACGGTTAACACGGGGGACATACTAGGAATCGATCTTTAAGCGGCTAATCCCAACAGCGCCACCTACGATGTTTCGCAGCTGAGTTTTAATTCTGCCCCAGGAAGAATAAAACTCAAACTCAGACTGCCTACGCGGAAATTGAACCAGCAGTCCTCTCGTCCTCGCATGAGAGTTCGGCGAGGCACTCACGCCACTATGCGTTCTACTTATAATAATATATAATTATATATATATATATATATATATATATAATATAGTATATATATATATACTTGATATTTATATATATTATATATTATATTATATTATACTATAATATTATTATATAACATATAGTAATTAATAGTAATAATATAATGTATATACTATAATATTATACTATATATATTATATATATACGTAATATATTACTATCCTATAAAGTATAGCTATATAATATACTATATAATATAGGATATATACTTATATATAATAGATATTATATATATATACTTATATATATATATATATATATATATATATCATATATATATATATCATTATATATATATAATATAAATATATCATCATATTATATATTATAAAATATTATAATATATTAATAAATGATAATATAGTATTAATCATATATATATATCGATTATACTAATTATATATATATACATAATATCATATTAATATATATATAGGTATAGTTATATACTAGATAAAATATATATTGAATATATATATAGATATATAGATATATATATATACTATTACTATATACTATATATAACTATATTAATATATATAATAATAATAGTTTATATATAATATATATATATATACATAATTATAAATTATATCATAGTTTAAAATAGTAATATTTATATATTATATATACTCATATTATATATAAAATATTAATATAGTATATATATTAGTGCATAGACTCGAGAGACAATCTCGTTCCTAGTATATATACTATAATAATATATATATAGTATATATACTATATATTATAGTAATAGTATATATAGTATATATATATAATATATATTAAATATATAGTACTACGTATAGTACTAGCATATATAAGAATTTTGAATTAATCTAAAGGGCGGCTAATAGTATATATATTTATAAATAATTAACTACACCGTTATATGTTATATATCCTCTTAATAATACCGATATATAGATATATCATATATATATATATCATATTACTTTTACTAGTACTATTACTTAATCTAGATTATATATTATATATAATATATTGATGGACTGACATGAATATTGTGAGAATAAAAATTTTAGAATGATAAAAAATGGTAAAATTGTAAAAAAAACTGTGTAGAAAAATTTAAAATTGAAAATGATTTAAAATATTTATAAATTATATTTATTTTTATGATTTGAGTACTCAGCAACACCCCATTCAATGGATGTGAAGGAAGGATGGAAAATGGCTACCAAGCGAAGAGAGTGAGTGTATTTTGATGAAGCCACCTCTAAACAATATAACAGTGGCTCCTAACAATAAGGGCAACCTAGGCGAACAAAAATAATTGTGATAAAAATTTATTAAAATAATCTTGTAATTTAAATTTGTTTTTAAAGTAATTGATGAGATTAGAGAAGTCTCTTTATCGGCATTAAAGCAAAACACAAGTCCTGTAAATCGTCTGATCCATTTAAGTATTGGAAAGCTCACAATAGCAAGGTATGTTTTTAAAACGCACTTATGTGCTAGATTCACAGCAATTATTAGTTCTATATTTTAAAGTTTCTGAGTGCATGCTCATGTTAATGTAATCTCAAGCAAATACTCCGGTACTTGCAAGACACATGATGCTCTATACACGAGATATAAAATTATTTAAATGTTCTCAATGTGACTTGCCCAATGTATATAATTAAAAAAAAGAGGTTTAAAAATTCACTTGCTAGACGGTGATGCATAATTATAAAATTATGTACATTTCTTAGTAAGCAGGCTGACTTCGTACACTATGAATCGTTATAATTGATCAAAAGATGCATTTGAAAAGTATATTCAACTATGCATTACGATCATGGAAAAGTTAAATCATTTTAGTATGTTCTGAGTCAGCTATGATGTATCTGAAAAGGTACTGCAAGTAAACATTCTTTAATCACTCGAGAAATATAAAATCTATTAAATGTTTATCTAAAATGTTTATCGCATAATCAAAAAAGTATTTAAAATACTATATTTTTGTTATGTAACTGCATATAAAAATATTCTTTTAAATGTTCTCTTAGTGCTACTATGAAAATGCTCAATCAGAAAGCCACTCTTAAAAAACAATGTTTACGCATGCGAAAGATTAAATTATTTAGAAATGCACGCATTAGTACTTTATGTAGATAATCGGACAGGGACACTTAAATTAACATCTATCTTATACTTCTAAAAATCTATAATTATTTAATTCGTCTCTGGATATGCAACTTATAGAAATGTAAATGCAAAGGACTCTTTCAAACGAACATTGCTTAAACACAGGAAATTGTGTTCCGAAAGGGTGCAAACATCTAGACACAGAAGCGGCCAGTTATTCGTGAGCACAAGTCCCGCCTCTCCATGCATAGATACCACGCCATATATATAGCATATATACAAGATGCTATCGATGAAACGTGGTGAGGATGTCACCAGACTCTGACATTCGAATTCTCAGTGCTATCGTATCGGCTATAGATATCTACCAATCAGAAGGATTTGTGAATTACTTGCTCGTTCCTATAGCTGGTAGATCTTAACTCCTCAATCTTAGTCAATCGACTATCTATGTATCTCGCTCTCTATCATATATCTATAATAATGATCAATCACGCGTCTTAACCCTGCTATAGTATATCTCAGACATCCGATACCTCATATCAGATTTAATGTACGGCTGTTGTAGGTCCCGAAAGCTCAAATCAGCTATATTCTCTATCTTATCTAAGATATCATTGGATTTACAAAGAATTGTCTGATTTTATCGCGGATTATTTCTGATTATGCTCTTTGCTCGATCGAGATTCACATTATACGTTAGCTATATCATCACTCTTATCCCCATAGTAACTACACTGTAAGATCATTAGCATATAGCAAATACTCCTGGTGCGAGAATGCTTCTAATCTAATTAATCAGCTCTGCTGCGAATATTATCTATGTGGACAGTTCATTATCTAATGTAACGATATATTCTATATCTCACTACGTTACACTATATATACTGAGCTTCTGCGATGCCTCTCTACGCATTAACATATATAACTCTGGAGATCCTTATCTAATGCACTGTGCTGTAGCGTATGAACATGAGTCTTACCGGGCGCTTATCTACTAAGCCATCCAACGTCCCCATAAAGAAAGAACGCTTCAAAGCGTAGTTTTTAAAAGCACCCGGTTTTTCTCAGTCCCTAGGTTGTTCTCGCCTAGCTGATTTCTGCGTTCACTCTGCTTATAATTCATTAATGTACTCAAAGGCCTTGAGCCCCCATTTTAAATGAATGAGTCACAGAAGATTTTACTCTTCATAAAATATCAAAGGCTCAAACACGAAATCAGAAGAATGTGGACACCAATGACTCGTGGTGATTCCCATAGTAGTTGGAACGCTGGGTGTAATAAAGAAGAGTTGTGAAACATCTGGAGAAGCTCCCAGTATCAGTCAACACATTAGAACATAGCTTAATGACTGTAAGAAAAGCATTTCAATTTTACTTGTGTTGGGATGTGGTTAAAAAAATTTTTTTTTTTTTTTTTTTTTTTGAAAGTCCTTATGGTCAAGGTTTGACCACAGACACCTAAGATCTATAAATCTATTAATAACTCCTTAAAAGGGAGAAATTAAAAAAAAAATCTTAAGAAAATAAAAATCCAACAAAATACATCACTATAACGTGTTCATCTACTATGTACATAGTGATATTGGTCGTTTTTTATTTTTATGGCAGTTTTTTTTTGTTTTCAGCGTTTTTTTTATTATTTTTTTTCCTTAAAAATTGGCATTAAGAAAGTTTTTTGTATTTTCGTTTTTTCACCTGTTGATCTTTTTAATCTTATTGTAGACTTAAAATCAATAAATTAAGCTTGTATATAATATATATATATTATCATCATCCACCTTCTTTCACCAAGACTGGGGGTAGGGTTGGGAAAGGAAAAAAACAAGCTCGTTTTTTTTTATGATAAAAACAGCCTGAAAAAAACGAGTAAAAATTGTTTTTTTTTCGATTTTTTCAATTAAGTTGTGGAATTTACATTTTTGAACAATTTATTAAGTGAGTATAGAACTACTTTTACGCACTAATATGCTCATCCCATTTGGACATTTTTTTACGGATTACCAATCATACAATGAGTAGAAGCCCGGAGATTGAATAACGAAATAAATTATAAAATGTTTTCCTTTGTTCATGGCGTTTTTCCATATTTTATTATTAATATAATTTTGAAAATATTTGTATATATTGCTGCCCATACTTATTATTTGATTTAATTAATGTATATAATTCTTCTTTATTTAGTACTTTAATTCACAGGAAGTCACATTAATATTATCGTAAATTATTTAATCAGAATATAGAATGAATGCCACGGATGCAAAAAAGTCGAGTCAAGTGACTTTACTTTTTAATTGAAATTAAAGTTTGCAAAGTCACCTCGCATGAATATAAACTTTGTTGTGTTAGACGTTGCAATAAAACTAGTATTTATTGATACTCATATTACATAGAACTAGAAATTCTGAAAATAAAATTTGCCAACTTAGAGATGATGAATTATGCTAAACGGCAGCTTAGAGCTTAAAGTCGTTTACTGCCACTGACTCTATCACTCATTTCAATATTTCAACATAGAAAGACGGGACAGATATAAAAGCCATATCAGAGATCTTAAATATAGATTCAATAATCTATCAAAACATATCTGTGTGTGTACTATATCAGATATATATCTGACATTAGAAGAAACCATATCTCAACGTATCTCATCTAATATATTGAATATCATTTACTCACTCGTAGCATAACTCATCCAATTAAGTACTTCATAGCCACTGCAAGCGCTGCTCTATGAACGCAAATTGAGAGGATATAGATAGATTTTACTGAATCAAAGTTGACAACCATATAGTACACCATAAGCACAACACATATATAATTTAGTTCATTCGGTATCCCTCATCTCAGTCTACAATCTTGGCTCGTACGGTCTTCTTTTATCGTTACAAGAAATTTATAATTAAACATATGTGTTCTATATTTGCAATATACTCTTTATCATTTGACTTTTCAATCTATATCAAACTATCTCCATAAAGACTAATAAATAACTATACATGATAATCAGTTTATGAGAAGAATAAGCATTTCGATAAATCTGTTAATATCGATATAAAGTAAATACATTGCTCATAAGATTTATGTGCGATAGCAAAGAAATACCATATATACGTCTCACCATTCCTCGTATAACCTACTCAGTTTTGACAGAGGAGGCCCTAATAACCTAAGACTCACTAGATATTAATGATCATATCTAATCTCAGATACAACAATTAAAAATGTAATCAGTTTCGACAAATATAGTAGCAGGACGCTTGAGTAAAAGTGATCCTGTCTTGACTGTGACACTTGTTAATCATATGGGTAATAAGTAGCTGTTTCATATAATCACAGTATCTCATTGTTATTATATGTTTAGAATCCCACTTTTTAATCCATACTGAAATTCTACAAAATTTACTACTTTATACATCTCATATAAGAACCTCTTGTGATGTATTTTATTATAAACAATAAAATATTTAAAGCCAAATAAAAATTAAAGTAAAATAACGTTTTTACTGGCAAAAAAATAAAAAAACAATATTTGAAAAAATACGAGTTTATTATTTACACAAACCTCTAAGAATATAGGAGCTTTTTTGGCATATCAGATGATCTAACGTGAGGGTAATACAGTTTTTTTAAAACTTCTAAATCGTGACATTACAACGAAATCTCAAGACAAAAGATATAAGTTAATAATACAGTATAAGTTATCACTACAAGTCAGAAAAGAAAAGCGATCTGATCACTTAGACCAGACCCCCAATGTATACCTAATTTATAGTGAATTCGCGCAGTATCCACGAAAGAAGTCCGACACAACATAACAACTTATCATCCAGTCCGACACTGCGAACCGACTCCTCACTTATGGCATTTCTTCAGTTGTGGAGCTCATCCCTTGGCCAGGTGGCCATAACCTTTTAATCAATTTGACAACCTCCTACGGATCAGCGGATCAGATTACCACAACTCCTATTATGCACCTTTCTCTATCTCCGCATCTCGCTCAAACCGAGTTTCTTTCTCCAGGATTCCTTTACGGACTCAAGTTCACTTTTTCTATTGGTCATATCCAGGTCGCAGAGATTCGTTTAAGTGAATTCTCTACCGATTACAATCTTACACACTTATTACATTAGCCAGCCCCATTGCACTCACTCGTAAACTATCACTCGCATCACCCTTTCATCACCAAATGATCCAAACACATCTCAATACGTATCTATCCTAATTTATTCTCTCATTTATCCTTTATTCACACAACAGCAAACTCTAATACGGTTCATTCCTCTTTTATCAATTCTCTAACTAACCTCAAACACGCCCTAGATTGTCATCATCTAGTACATAGGTACTTTATAATTATACATCTTATTCCAGACCTTAGTTTCGCTACTACTATACATTAACACAGGTACAAATAACATACCCTCATGTAAGACTCCTAGCGCACTTCAAGACATCCTTTCACATTACCAATCCACGAATCTTATTACCCATCACCTTCCTGCATTCTACAAGACTTTACCTTACTACACTCTATCATCATCCGTTCCTTTATCCTAACATATAATATCACTAAAAATTATTTAAACTCGGACACTTGTATCAGTAGACAGAACCCACCAATGTACATAAACTTTATTTACGCACGGAGGAGACTGTCCTCACACGAGAACCAATTTAACCATAATTTCACCATTATGCTGCTGAGTTTACATTCACACACCCTTCCTTTCTCTTCACCCAACTCCAAATCTCCTACAATTCTTCTCACTACCAACTTCTTCTTCAGAATAATAAACAACGCCAAACAACCAGCAATCTCGCAAGGAACGAAGCCGCCTAATAATACGGCTACCAGGGCAACCTCCCAACTCTCACTCCAAAATTCTCACATCATCTAGTCAAAAACACCATCATCAGATCAACCACCCCACCTCTAAATTCTTTCAGACTCAACACCCATTCCATAGTTACAATAAGCGATACCAGTGTAGCATAAAAACATCAAATCATACAAACAAACAGTAATTGATGATCGACAAACAAGACTCTCATAGAGCGCTTTCCCTTTAATCCGTATTCATATCGCACTGTTAGCAAAGCTCACCGAACAATATTAACCTAAATCCGACTTATCAATTCTGCCCATCTCAATATTTCTACAAGTCATTTGCTATAATGTTTAAGATCTAGATTACCACCAACCACTTTCACAACGCAAATTACCCAAACACAAACCTAATCAACACCAGATCTAATACAGAATCGAATATTTGCCTTAGGCACACAATCAGGATCTAACGAGAGAGGATAATTCGCAAATTCATAACCAGCTACCCATCAGGCAAAGATCATGATCAAAGTACAAAAACTACAAAGACATATTCAAGAAAAAACTCCTTTTCGTTCATAGCGACAAAATACACCATCAAGAGACATGTGTTTTTTTCGTTATATTTTCAATTTAAGTATGGAATTTATTATGAACAATTATATAAAATTTAGCAATATGCTGCTAATGGGACATTTATTCCAATTTGTTTTTCACTCAGTACCCCATAGGAGCAATCCTACTCCCCCAGACACTATTTATTCAACACACTATATATCCACTTTAGAAACTACAGTTCATCCTCTACTATACCCTTATACACAACGTACCACACAATACATACAAAGGACTACATACGACTATAAATGTGATCATAACATCGATTTCACACTAACACTAACCAGAATTCTCATAACCTATAAACTAGAAGAAATACTGTACAAAAGAAGCCAAATCGACTTTGCCCGGAGCAGATCAGGTCACCACCCAAAACTCTTACATTATAAAAATAGATTCAAACTAGACAATGTAACCTTTCCCCCACCTGCACCAGATGTTTCATATTTCCCAGGACACAATGGAACACCTCCTTCTGGGGGTGCTCCGCTCTCGACGCCCCCGTGCCGACTTCTCTATATCTTCCCTTCTCGACCTGTGGAACCGCCCAAGAGCGGTGGACGGCTTCCTGGAAGCAGTGTGGCCCTCCAATTGAGGGTGCCCAGGGGCAGGAAGTAAGTAAATAGTAAGTAAGTTAAGTAAGTAAGTAAGCAAGTAAGTAACTAATAAGTAAGCAAGTAAGTAACTAAGAAATATAAATATCCATATATATCTATATATTATATATATATATATATATAATTATATATATATATAGTATATATATATATATTCTATATATATTATATAATTATATATATACCGTATATATATATATATATATATATTATATAATATATATTATAAATATATATATAATATATATATATAATATATATATATATAATATATATTAATATATATATATATATAATATATATATATATATATATATATAATAGATTATATATAATAATATATATATATAAACTCGCGGACAAATTTAAAATGCATCACCTGTATAATTAATATAAACTCTTTCATTTATGGGAAATGTAGAACTAGGTTTGAATTTTTGGGATCATACCTAATTTCGGAGTGTATACCGTATGTAACTACACAGTGTATGGAACTAAATGGCATAATAAAGACATCAACCAAATTACGAAATCCGAAAGTACGTTCATAGGAGAACAAGATGGCAAGACACCAACCAACTAACGAAACAAACCCCTATGCTGTAAGTCGTAGCTTGACAAAGACTGTCACAATGGAAAGACATCGTCAGAGAAGAGGAACGTGCCAAAGGAGTTATCACACGGAAGCAGGCCATTCTCCGAGACAGGTGGCTCAGCAACTTGGGGTAAACCAATCGACGGTCAGTTAAATCCTTCGTTCGGTTCAGGTGGACTGGCAGCAACCGTAGGCGACATGGTCAGGGTCGTCCGAGGGCGACGTCCGAGAAAGATGACAGATTCCTCCGTCTGGCAGTGCTTCTTGACGTTTCCAAACAAGCGTACAGCCACAACACAGGCTCCGTGAGGTCAGACATGTGCCCATTTCCAAGCATACAGTGAGAAGACGACAGAGTGAACGTGGAGTACGTATTACAAGGTCTGCCATCGGCCCTCTCTTGAGAGCATCGGTGCGATCATTTTTTCCACAAGCGTCGGAGATTGAACACTCTCAGATTGAGTCGAGGCCACACTACATGGACCAGATGGACGTCGGCGAATTTTGAGACGTGCAGGTGAGCACTTTTCTGCAATTTTCCCCCAAGTGACCTTTTGGGAGGTGACTCTGTGATGTGTGGGCAGGCATTTGTTTGGATGCTCGCACGGCATTGCATATCGTGAGAAGAGTAATGCTAACGGTTGAAAGGTATGCAAAAGACATCCTCCAAAAGCAGGCCCGTAGCCAGGAATTTTTTTCGGGGGGGGCTGCGACTTTCGCAATGGTTACATATATTATATATATATATATATATATATATATATATATATTATATATATAGTTATATATATATATATTAAATATATATATATATATATATATCATATACTTATATATTTGCAGTTTGTTTTCTGCTGAAAAAGTTGCAGTTGATAGTTTCGGGGGGGGGCTGCAGCCCCTTCAGCCCCCCCCTGGCTACGCCCCTGTCCAAAAGTAAATAGTGCCTTTCGCGTCCTTCATTGGCGTCCATTTTTTGTTACTCCATGACAACGCGCACACAACGATTGCACAGGTGGTCCAACGGTACCTACAACAGGTAGTGATCAGATCCTGGCCATTTCTGCGAGGAGCACGGACATGAATCCCATTGAACATGTTGGGTAGGCGTGTTCGACCCCGTGAACATGCTCCGTCCACAATCAGACGTAGCTTGTAAACGCTTTGACAACATCCCGCAGGAGACCATCTCCAAGATCATTTCATCAATGCCGAATCGCTTGGAGGAAGTTGGAAGAGCCAGAGGGGGTACAAACCCATTATTCAGTACTACCTTTGTGCTGCATTTCAGGTTGTAATTTTATATTTCGTTGTTGATTAATAAATCTCATTATCCATGTTTTCTTATGTTATGCCATTTATCCCTACCACACTGTTTAACATACGGTTTTATACGTTTATAACCCTGTGCAACACTCTCGAGTTAGGTATGATCCAAATAAAACCAAACCCTAGCCCTTACATTTCCCGATATGAATGAGTTTAAATTATATTTACGGGTGATGCATTAAATTTGCCCGGAGTTTTATATATATATATATATATATATTATATATAGTTTATTATATATATATATATATATATATATATATTATATATAATATATATAATATATATATTAATATATATATATATATTATATCGCACTCACTTGATACAAGATCATACACTCGCAAGTGATCGTGAGGCTACTCCTTTGGCGTACCCCAAGTATCACTCTGCGTACCCCTCGGGGTACGCGTACCCCACTTTGGAGACCACTGCTCTAGAAGATATATGGTCAACCGAAATTGTTCTTGCAACCAAAGGGTAAAGAATCTCAATACATATAAACTACGTTGAAAAGTAGATTTTAAATATATATATATATATATATATATATATATATATATATATATATATATATATATATATATATATATATATATATATATATATATATTATATATATAGTTACTGAATAATTCGTCTGACCCAATCGATATTTTAGATTTATCCGATATATGTTATCGATCGACCCTATTTTCTAAATACCCATTGTCATTATTTTCATGACAGATAAATGGCAGCCATATTGGTTCCAGACTTCCAGTAATGTTTTGAAACTTATAGAAGTAGGAGGTGTTAGAGGAATGAATTTAAAATAGGAATATTTATAAATTATTTGAAGTTTAAAATAATAACTGCTGAGTATTTAAGTTTTTAAGTGTTTGCAGCATTATCAATCAAATATTACCAAAAATTGAAGGCAAAATGTCAATTTAGCAAATCTTTTAAATTTAATAGGTAAGACCTCTGATTTACATTAATATATGGTTTATAAACCAACTTATTATAATATATATATATATAGATATTATAATATATATAGAGATAGATGTATTATATAAATATATATAAATATATTGTTTATATATATATATATATATATATATATATATATATATATATATATATATATATATTATAATATAGCTGATGTTTTAAAACATTTCTTTAATTTTGTAGGTCAAATATAAATTTAAATTTAGCAGGTAAGACCTCTGATTTACATTAATATATCTAAAATATCGTGCTTATATATTTCGGCATCTACTAAACCCTCTATCAGTAAAAGTTATAGGGCTAGTTTTACGGCACAGGGAGTCAGTAAAAGTTATAGGGCTAATTTTACGGCACAGTGAGTCAACGAGCCCCCTAAAATGGGGTATTAACCCTTTTTAGGGAGGCTCAAGGCCTGGGGGACGGAGGGGAGGACGTTTCATACCCCGGAGGGGATGGTCGAGGAACACCCGCGACATCCAAATACCAAAGAGAGCGGGGGTTCCGAAGACCATCCCCGGAGGGGGGATTAATCCCCCGTAGTCCCACCTACGAGGCGAGAGACCCCGACTACTGGCATCGGGCGGATACCGATGGGTATTTCGTTGTGATATACCCAAAAACAATAAATCGCAAAAATGAGACTTTTTGGGGAACATTTATTTCGCAACAATCTATTAGTATTCTATAAATCTTCAAAACCATTTGGGGACATTTGATTTAAATATTATATAATATATATATATATATATATATTTATATATATAATTTTAAATTATAATTTATATATAATTATATATATATTATAATATTATATATATATATATATATATGATACAATATATTTATCTTATGTATATCTACAATATAATAGATATATTAATATTATATATATATATATATATATATATTATTATATATATATATATATATAATATATAATATTATATACTTATATAATATATATATCGATATAGGAGGACCCGATGACTTTACATATCCTATCACCCTATTACTTATCTCGAAGATCCCATTTTCCCCCCTTTCCCCCCCCCCCCCCCCCCCCCCCCCCCCCCCCCCCACCCCCCCTCCCCTCCTTCCCCCCCCCCCCCCCCCCCCCCCCCTTCCCCCCCCCCCCCCCCCCCCCCCCCCCCCCCCCCCCCCCCCCCTTTTTTTTTTTTTTCCCCCCCCCCCCCCCCCCTGACCCTTTAAATAGTTTACCATATATATATATAATATATATATATATATAATATATATATATATATTAATATTATATATAATGTTATATATTAGTATAATATAAATATTTACAGGTTAACATAACCAGCTTCACTGGCAGAGCCTAATCTATGTTGGGGGTATGCTCAATTCTTTAAGTCTGAGCAAGACGAAGACAAGGAGAGAATAGCTCGCAATCACACGACCGACCAATTACGAACCTGGATTTCTCGCTTAGTTGGGCGAATGCTCTCCCGCTGAGCTATGACCCCAATCCGGTGCTTTGATCCATTCCTTCTTGACCTATACGAGCTGACTCCGAAGAATGTCCATTCTTCTTATAATAATAAATAACTAAATCCAAAATAATGTTGGTCCATTTATTTTACTTAATTTTTATTATATCAAAAAGAACCAATAATTAAATTTTGTTGCTCCTCCGTTAATTAAAATAGATTTTAATTTTGTTTAAATTTTATAAAAAAATTTATTTGTAATTCCTTTTTCTAAAAAGTTTTTGCACAATCTGATCAAATGTTCTCTCAGAAACTATCTTCTTCCCCAGCACTCAAAGTTCCAATCCCTCGTTGCAAGCTCTTGTGTTTCTTGGTTCTCTTCTCTAATTCCTTTCTTTTGAATCTTCTCTTTTTTTCTTTTTCCACTCTCTTTTTCAATGCGTCCGCTCTCGACTGCAGTCGGTATATATATATATATATATATATATATATATATATATATATATATATATATATATATATATATATATATATATATATATATATATATATATATATATATATATCATAGTGACTAAATTAGCTTTAAACTTCTAATATTTTTTTTCATATTTATTGATAAAATTGCCCTAAAAATCTTAGGATGAACACTATTTGAATGTTAGCTTTAATAAATTAGTACATTGAGCAAACAAATTTTATAAATTATAAATAAAATTATTGAACAAAACACAACACTAGCTTTCGCCGAATATATACGGCCTCTTCAGGGGAAGTTTTGACTGACTGTGAGCGAGTTCTTAATTGATGCATTTGGTGCTGAGTATTTTTTCTTTTTTAGGAGGTTGTTATTTTTTCTGAAATCTTCTTATAGTATTTTGTGTTTTTCATTATTGTATTCTGTAAACTATCTATGTACATTTCACCCTGAATTTTGTTGAAGTTGTTCCTATTTTTTATACAAAAAGATTCGGTCATTTTGCGTTTTTTGTTGTCTGATGCGTAGATGATAGGTTCCATTCCATCTATATTGATTCTGTGGTTTTGATTTCTTCTATGGTGGGTTAGAGCCGAATTCTGTTTATCGGTTACCAGATCATCCTCGTGTTGGTCTCTTCTTCTTATGAAATCAATCGTCTCTCCTATGTAAATATCTGTACAGTTGTTACATGGAATCTTGTAGATGCATTGTGATTTTTCGTAGTTTTTAAATTTATTTGGTTTCATAACTTTTTTTAGAGGTAGGGTGTTAGATGGAGTTAAGATTAAGTTTTTTGGTAAAAGTTTTTTTATATATGGGATTACTGGATAGGGGACTGGTAAATAGGTCAAATTATTTTGGTTATCATTAATGTCATGTGTGCTGAAAAATTTCTTTTTTGCTTTTTTTAAGGCTTTGAGATACACTAATTACTTGGAATAACAACACACAATTAAACTTCGCAATATACCGTAAACCTGCATCACACAACAACTACATACACTGGTATTCCTTCCACACAGCCAATACAAAAATAGCCACACTTTCTTCATTATTCCTACGTGCACTTCGGATCTGTTCCCCCTCCACTTTACAAAAAGAATATGATTTACTGTTCAAAACCTTTAAAAATTTACAATACCCTGAACATATAATACTCAAAGCATTAAAAAAAGCAAAAAAGAAATTTTTC
>JABUQX010074118.1:0-2500 GCA_015478945.1 Trachelipus rathkii | reverse complement strand
TATAACATTTTTTTTATAGAAAATTTTTCTTAAAATATATATATATATATTTATATTATATATATATATATATAATATATAATAATTTAATAATATTATTTTGTTTTTGATAATTATGCAAATTAAGACCTAAAATCATATAAGTTTTTAAATAAAATTATCCGCCCTCCTAAATTTGTATTGCCCTTGGCCAGTGAACCTCATGGATATATAATAGTAGTACCCCTAATGAGGCTCACAATGCTTATTAAATAATATGGCCATTAATATATATATATATATATATATATATAATATATATATATATATATATAATATATATATATATATATATAAATGTATTAATTTATATAGTATATATTATATATTATTATATATATCATATAAATTAATATATATATGTAATATTATTATACATATTATATTATGTTTTGTGAAATAAAATTGTTAAATATATGTTCAGGTCACTATATATATATATATACTAATACTCATAGTTATATAATATGTATAATTATATATATTAAGTATGTGTAACTGAAATATATTTTATAAAGACATTTATATAGATAAAATAAAAATATTATATTTAAATAATATTAATATATTATGTACGTAAATGTACATGCAGTTCATCGTTCAAAGAGGAATTATTAGTATTAATAATTTATAGGAAGAAAGTAAAAATTCTTTTTTTCTGTATAATTTTCATATAATATAAATTTCAAAATTTGTTTACAAATGTTTTTTCTTATGTTTATTTTAATTATTCATAAGTTAATAAAGACCTATGACGGTCTCATTAACAAACATTTATTTCATTATATAACACGCTACTAAGCTCACATAGCTACATAAGAACATGTCGAGACCGAAGTCATGAATCTCATACAACTTGTAAATGGTAGATAAGAATATTAATAATCAAGAAGTCGGAGTCCGGAGCCTGATATTAAGTCGTATATTATGGTTAGTTTTAAAGAATGATGTGATAGCTCAAGGATGCCGGTATAAATCCGGAGTCTCGGAGCCTCAGTGTAGTCAATAAATTATAGTCGATCTCTACCGCATGACACTCTACACTGTGTTATAGAATACTTATTCTTGGAATATAACCTCAACTCATTTTGGTGTCTGTATGAGGTGATTAAGTGCTACATATCTCGTAACTAGACAGCTCATAGGTCCATATTTGTCATCCGTCTGATAAGATTTGAAATTGGAGACAAGATATCCGCTAACTCAACATATTCTTGTAGACTATATTATTTTATTTAATAAGTTGAATGATATATTTATACTATTCTTCAAAAATATATATTAACTGGACTGAACTAGCAAATTTCCAATAATTCAATGACCTTATATACCTATACTGTGTATATATAACATTATTATATTTATATGTATTCAAATATTATTTGCTCTGATTTTCTACTTTAATATATAATATATTTAATATAAATATATATATATTATATATATATATGTCCAGTCTACTCTATTATAGGAAGTAATACCATACAATCCTATATCTCAAAAATATAATTATCAATAGTATTAATCAGGTGAAAGGTATATTACATATGTTGGTAAATTTCCTGGTAAATAATTTATACCGAGGAAAATAATATAAATATAAATATATTATAATATTAAATATAAATAAAAAATAAATCTAATACTCAAAAATTACAATATAGTACTAAGCTATTAACATCAAATTATGAACTAAACAAAGATGAGGAAATACTTTTAGGTTATAAAATTTATTTAAATTTTGAGATAATAGTTGTAAAGATAAAAAAATAACAATGAGTCTACTTTTTATTTTGGGGGGGTGAGAGCTCGAGCCGGCGGCGGGGGTACATTTAGAATATATATATATATATATATTATATTATAATATATATATATATATATTATATATATATTATTAATAATTATTATATATATATATATTATATATAATATATTTATATATTATATATTTATATATTTATTAATATATATATAATATATATTATAATATATATAATGCAATATATTCATTAATATTTTATTATAAAATATAAAAATATTCCGCCTCCATCCTAGATATTTATGACTTTAGCTACCTTGGCCCTAGACCCGGCCCATTGAGGTCCAAATATATTAGCTTTATAATATGGCCATATTATATATATATTAATATTTATATAATATATTATATATATAATATATTGTATATATTATATATATATAATTATAATATTTATATTATATATATATATATATTATAATATATATATTATTATATAATATATTTATATATTATAATTATTAATAAATTATATTTAATTATGTTATTTGTAATAATAAATTGTTAAATTAATATGTCTAGGTGCAGTCTTCAATAGTTAAAATGTAATTATAATTATATCTTGAAATATTTTAATTAATATATTTATATTTTATGCATTTTTTAAGTAATATAAAGAAATATTAATTTAAAAATTTA
>JABUQX010074116.1:20000-22500 GCA_015478945.1 Trachelipus rathkii | reverse complement strand
TTCAAATCAATTGAAAATGCCCTATAAGCTCTTAGGTTAGGTTAGGTTAGGTTTGGTTAGGTTAGGTCAGCGATTCCCAACCTGGGGGTAATTACCCCCCAAGGGGTAAAATGGAATTTTCCTAGGGGTAAAGATAAGTACAAGGATTGGATCATCTCAGTCACAAAACAAAATCATTAACAAAATCATCTGTATCAAATCTAACTAATTACCTAATCATTAATCATTCGTGATTAGTTAGCGAATTAGAAAATTTTAGGTAATAAATTTTATTACCTAAAATACGAATACAAGCCTTTGGAGAAATAAATAAATAAATAAACCTTGGAAGAGAATATGACGAATATTTTAACAGCTCAAGATAAGGTTGCCAGTTTTTTTCGCAAATTGCTGCTTTACCAACGCCGAGCTGGAGTTGAGGACGTTTCGATGTTCCCAGAACTAACAATGGTGCTCGACGGAAGAAATGAAAAATGCTCATTCACAGATCAAATAACTCTCCACTTGTCATCAGTAGTACATTCTATCTGCAAATATTTTCCTGATTTGGAAAATCGGCAAGTAAACGCTTGGGTGCTAAAACCCTTTTCAGTGGATGAAGGAATTTTTCCAGATACTGAAATTGAAGACAAAGCACAATTCCTTGGACTTCACAAAGACACAACACTGAAAATAGATTTCGAAGACACATAACTAACAACATTTTGGCGAAAGATTGGTTAGCGAGTATCCATTATTATCGGGAAAAGCCTTGAAAATACTGATCCCATTCGCCACAACTTACAGGTGTGAAAGTGGATTTTCGGCAATGGTGACAATGAAAACAAAAGCAAGGAACTGATTGAACTTGGAGCACGACTTACGATGTGCATTGGCCGTAACTGCACCAAATATTAAACAAATTGTTAGAACTAAGCAATATCAACCGTCTCATTGACTTACATTACTTCTTGATTTAATAATAAATTGTTAAAAAACAGGTATTTTCTTTATTTGAATGATTAAAATTAATTAAAAACAATATTTATTTTTCGTAATTTAAAGAAAAAAATGAAATAGCTAATAGCTAATTTGTTTTTTAAACTAAACTTTTTGGGGGGTATTTGTTAATATCTAACCCGCTTTATGGGTAATAGCCTCAAAAAGGTTGGGAACCGCTGGGTTAGGTTAGGTTAGGTTAGGTTAGGTTAGGTTAGGTTAGGTTAGGTTAGGTTAGGTTAGGTTAGGTTAGGTTAGGTTACCCTTTATAATCTACCTTTCACCCTTAAAATTATTAATTTTTTTATCTTTTTCGCGATCATAGATTTACGCCTCTTCATTTAGACTTGTACCGATATATGTTTTTTAATGGACGTGTTGTAGTGTGCTTATTTTGAATTGTGTTTTGGGATACGATCAGAGGGGAAAGCGTGAAAGGTTTGCTAGGTTGGGGTAGCTTGAAATTGAGGGGGGAACAGAAGGAAATATCGGGGGATGTGGAGTTCTGATTATTTTGCAAAGGTCGTCGAGTATGTTAATTCTGTTGTTGAGGATACTGAGTGAATGTAAGTTTATGAGTGGATCACCTCTTGATGTGTGTGTGTGCGTGTGTGTGTGTGTGTGTGTGTGTGTGTATGTATGTTAAGCCATGCAGGGTGATGTGCATTGAAGTCCCCGACCAATATTAAGTTATTATATTAAGCTAAGGAGGATGGGTCTGGGATATAATCCCGTGGGCATTGTTGAGACGTGGATAAAGGGATATAAAAATGAATTAATTCGTATGGTATTTCATTGACTTGTACTTCTATTGATTGGTTCTTGGGTATTTAGTCGCTGTTCATTAGAAATTGTGTGTGATTTGTGGTTTTGCTTAATTAGAAATTTTTGTGTATGAGTGAAAGAAGGGCATATTTGGATGGATTCTTGTCTTGTCTGTCTTTGGGTTGTGTAATTGGTATATTCAGAGAAGTAAATGGTTCGGGTGAGGTTGGATTCCTGTATAAGTGATATGTGCATATGATATTTAATTAAGGTGTGGTGTAGTTCTTTGTTTATTTTTTTTTATAACATTGTAACATTGATATTTAATTGAAGAAAATTGATTGAGTGGGATTGATTGAGGGGATGTGGGTTTGGAGAATAAGAATTAGAATAAGAATTAGGAGTTTGAAGGTCGGTGCATTTTAAAAGAAACCAGAGTTGGCATAAGTTGCATAATTTTGAGGTATGTCCTCAATCACATTATATATCTATTACATTTACGGCACATATATACACTGGGGCCAGGATATGATTCTATATCACTGGCTAATAAAAGGAGTTGGGGGGGGGTGTACGACGGATTCACACATCACCCAATTTCAAAAAGGTGGAGAATAGTAAACGAGAGCTCCGAGCCCAGGCGATGCTGAGACGACGATCCCGAGATCGCATATCCCGCAGAAGATGAGATGGGGTGTGTCCCTTTGAGATACGAGATACAGCCAATAGATACAGTTCCATTCAAGCTTGAATTCGG
>JABUQX010074116.1:10000-15000 GCA_015478945.1 Trachelipus rathkii | reverse complement strand
ACAATTCTTAGCCCTCATTTCGCAAGAGTTTCTGTACATTTTGTTATCCGAACCACAGACCGCTGCTCCTCCATTTTTGTGATCTTTACAATCTGACAAACATTGTTTAGTGGTTTCGCAATGGTGTAAAGCTACTGGAACAACTCTATAATAATAATAATAATAATAATAATAATAATAATAATAATAATAATAATAATAATAATAATAATAATAATAATAATAATAATAATAATAATAATAATAATAATAATAATAATAATAATAATAATAATAATAATAATAATAATAATAATAATAATAATTATTATTATTATTATTATTATTATTATTATTATTATTATTATTATTATTATTATTATTATTATTATTATTATTATTATTATTATTATTATTATTAATTATTAATTATTATTATTATTATTATTATTATTATTATTTTATTATTATTATTATATTATTATTATTTTTTAGTTTTATCAAATATTAAGATTATTAATTATATTTACTTCTTATATATTATTAATTATTATTATTAATTATTATTATTATTATTTATTATTATTATTAATTATTATTATTATTATTATTAATTCAATATTGCAATAACACCAATAAAACAAGTTACTAAATAAAGAGCACTTACGAAAAGATAAAAAAGACTGGCACCCCTGGGATCGAACTAGTGCTGGTTGCGACTAAAATAACAACTTACTGGACACTTTATCGTCGAGCCAGAGTTTGAGGATGTCTCAATAATAAAGCGTCGAGTACGTTGTTATTTAGTGGCAACATGTGGTGGTTCAATCCCAGAGGAGTCAAGTCTTCTTCCCTTAAGTGTTGTTTATTTAGTTACTACTACTACTACTACTACTACTACTACTACTACTACTACTACTACTACTACTACTACTACTACTACTACAGTTTAGGTTTAATATCAGTATTCGTAATAGATTCTCTTGACTTACTTTTGGCCGCATGTTCTCCTCTTCATTTCACAAACATTTTTGTAAACATTACCATCTGAGCCGCAAACAGGGAAAGTGTCATCAGATGAAAGGTGAAGACAAGGAGATTCACAATCGTCAGGCTCAACACTCGCGCATTTCCCATAATGAGCAAGTTCAACTCCTTTTCTGATAATTAGTATGAAAGAAATTGTATACCACGATTTTATAAATATTTACTAATTATAGTTCTTGATAAGTTATAATACTTAACAGTTATTTTAATTGAGAATTATAAGTTTTATGATCAGTTAATAGAAGTTGCTAGGTTGCAAAGTTATTTTTGGCTATATTACTTACCAAAAATTAACATTTATTGTATGCAAATTTATTTTAAAGTTTCAAGGCAAAAGTAAGTTTTATAATAAATATAAGCTGCTAGCTTGCTAATCCATTTAGGCTATGTTACTAACAAAAATTTATGTTGCTTATTATATAAAATTTGGTTGAAAGTTTTAAGGCAAAAGTATGTTTCATGACCAGCTAGTAGAACTAGTAGAAGTTGCTAGTTTGTTAAATAGTTTACATTACGTCAAAAAAAAAAAAAATAATATTAGCTATTCTTACAACGTAATTTAAAATTGACTACGTAGTTAGATAGTATAGATAGTATAATTAAGAGAGAGAGAGAGAGAGAGAGAAGAGAGAGAGAGAGAGAGAGAGAGAGAGAGAGAGAGAGAGAGAGAGAAGAGAGAGAGAGATTCACATCCACATCCAAATTTCAAATAATCTAGGCACATACATCCGTATTCACATCCATGTGAGAGAGAGAGAGCAGTAGACACAGACAGAGAAGGAGAGAGAGAGAGAGGAGAGAGAGAGAGAGAGAATGAGAGAGAGAGGAGAGAGATGAGAGGAGAGAGAGAGAGAGAGAGATCCACCCATCCAAATTTCAAATATCTAGACACTTGCATCCGTATCCACATCCGCAATGTAAGTTAGTAGTTACCCAGACATCCGATTCGTCAATACGAATAATTCAGATATCTATATCCGCATTTAAAAGAAAAAAGCACGGAATTAATACAACCTTAAGATTCGAATAAAATTGTAATCCTCAACTGCGATTTGATATCCGCATCCGCAGCTGTATCCGAGATCTAAAAATATCCGATTCCTTATAATGGACGTATCTTGTTAATTAAAGAAGATGACGATTCGGATAAAGAGAACTATTATATATATATATATATATATATAAAAAATATATATATATATATATATATATATATATATATATATATATATATATATATATATATATATTATATATATATATATATATTATATATATATTTGGGAAGGACTTGCTAGTTGTGGCTTTTTTTTTGTGAGCAAGCCCCTTTATAAGAGGATGGTGGTGATTTAAAGATCCATTTTAAAACGATGAATTTATTTAACAGATAGTAAAGATGTGACAAAAGTCCCCTTTTGTTGAGAATACTCTTTTTCGTAAGTTTTTTAGTTGTTACGGAATGTTCATCTCGTTACCCTCCTTGCTGACTTCTTTTGAGAAACTTGGCAGTCGAGATTTCGAAGTCACGGCTTTCCTTAAATTAACCTCCTTGCCCCGAAAGTTGCGTTTGAAGTTTGGAGGAGTTCTGGAGATAGTATCTTGAGATCTTCTTTCTTTCTTTATTCTTTTTTATTGATTGAATTTTTAACTGACTGAAGAGTATCTAAACAGGACGGGTTTATATATTAATCCACTTTGAAATCTTCGAACCTGTAGCTCACACTGATCTTAGAATCTCTACGAACAAAATTAAAAATTTTTACAAAGTTATAAAGGGAGTAATATATATATAATATATATTATTATATATATATATATATATATTAATATAGTATTATATATAATATATAATATTATATATATATTATATATATATATATATATATATATATATATATACGAGCGTTTAAAACGCTTCGCTTCTGACGCTAAGCAAACGTTATATATGAGCGTTTTAAACGCATTAATTGATTTATTCAAGTGGCGTTTGTACGGCGTTTGTAAGGCGTTTGTACGGCGTTTGTACAGCGTTTGTACGGCGTTTGTACGGCGTTTGTACGGCGTTTTACGGGTTCGTATTAAGAGTTCGTATAAAAGGGTTCTTATAAAAGGGTTCTTATGGAAGTGTTCATATGATTATAATGTGATTCCCAATTGGATATGTTCGTAGCGAAGGGTGCTGGTTCGATTATCTGAGGGGAAATTATCTAGAGAAGTTACCCTCCTCGATTACTGGCAGTGACAATAATGTGTAAGCTTTTATTAATATGGATTCGTGTGTGTCGGAGGTCAGTGTACGATTCTCTGAGGGGAAATTATCTAGAGAAGTTTCACTATTTATTAATATAATATTAATATTTTATATTTAAAAAAATTCACTTTATTATATTTATCTCATAAAATATAAATAATATCGATATGAATATATAAATTAATCAATATACTATCCATGTATCTATTATATATTATGTATAGATATATATGATAATATATATATATATATAAATATATTGTTTATCCCCTGGAGGCGACACAAATTAAATGATTTATCAAGATATAATACTTTTATTTATACACTAGCACTGTTATATATGAATACAGAGATATATTTTTCCAATTAATAAGCTTGAATTTTTAGTTGTAAGAGTTCGAGCTTTCGTTCCCGTGGCGGGCAACATCGTCAGGAACTGGTGAGCGGAATGAAATATAGCTGTGATTACAACTCTGTATTCTGGCAACCTGGTGTAAAATTAGGAGGAACAGAGTAATTATTTAGATGAGTTGGAGGTAATTTTTGAGTTTGTAAGATTTGTTTAAATATGAATTAGTAATGTCGTCTATGTATGGAACTCCAGCTAAAGTATTATAATTTTGGGTGTTTTTTATCAAAAAGGACTCAATGGTTTTTCGTATTGTGGTGTTTTGTATGGGAATTATGAGTTTAGAGGATGTAATGTTGATTAAGTGATTTAAATTTCGCCATCAACAACAATGAACCCTGGATTCCGTTACTGAACAACTTCAACTACTGGAAAACAAGAAACAAAGACGAAAAAAATTAATCCCGATATACTTTTTGGCATTCTTCTACAACTTCAATCAACTGCCCAAAATAAAATCCGTTATCCTCGCCGTTTTCATACAGCTCTGTCCAAATTACGTAACAATAACCACATTACCATTTCAAGATCAGATAAAGGAAATAAAATAGTCATAATGAATACCACCGATTACAATAACAAAATAACTCAATTACTTAATGACACCACAACATACACCGAAATACGTACTGATCCCTTAAAAAATTCACAGGCGTCTTTCAACAAATCCCTCACAAAAATCCTACCCAACAACACAGAACTCGAGACCTTGTTTAAATCATATCTTCCCACTTTGTCTAAATTTTACGCTATCCCGAAAATTCATAAAGAAAACCTCCCTCTTCGCCCCATCATATCTAATATAAATTGCATCACCTACAAATTAGCAAAATGGCTCTCCAAAGAACTTAACTCCCTCATAGGACACATTTCCACCTCACATATTAAAAACTCTCAACATTTCATTCAAAAAACAAACTCCATAATTTTTTCCAACTACAACATCGTCAGTTTTGATGCCATTTCCCTATTCACCAATGTCCCCATAAATGACACAATACAACTCCTAGAAAACCATGTCACTACACATGAATATATAATTCGTCTATGTATGGAACTCCAGCTAAAGTATTATAATATTAATTTTAGAACATGCTTATTTCAAATCACAAAATAAATATTATAAACAGATAAAAGGTCTTAGCATGGGATCCCCCCTCTCCCCCACATTAAGTAACATATACATGGAGCTAATAGAACAATACATCATTTTCCCCAACCCCCTTTTCGATTCAATCATATGGTTCAGATACGTAGACGACGTTTTTGCCTTAATACCAAAAGAAAATAATACAAATCATATTTTAAATTTTA
>JABUQX010074116.1:2500-5000 GCA_015478945.1 Trachelipus rathkii | reverse complement strand
TATATATAATAAAAATAAATATATATAATATATATATATATTATATATATATATATTATATCATTACCCGCAGTTAAGTTTCCTCATTTCGCATCTGCTGTCATAGATGTTTCCGTCCGAACCGCAAACTGGCGGCAAAGCTTTTCACCATCGCACGAAATAGGCAACCTGTCGTTGTTCTCTCTGCGGTCGACAGTGAACCATTGGGATTTCTATATGTGGCTTACTGCAGAACAAATTAAGGTCATTGAATATTATAATATATATATATATATATTATACTATATTATATGTATATATATACTATATATATATATATATATATATATATATATATATATATATTTAGATATATATATATCTCCTTTTTTTTATGTAGTATATTTATATATATATATATATATTATATATATATATAGTGCTTCCTGAAAACCCCGCACCTTCCGAAGAAGGAGTGGAGGAGAGAAGTACTTCAAAAGGTTACCCCATTCCTCACCTCCTGTGTGGATGTGTGATCCTTGGGATCGTCACCCGGCATCGCGTCTGGGCTCAGAATTGTCCGTCAGAATTTCCCCTCTATATTCTCTATCTTTTTAGCACGTGGGGTGCTTAAAGCCCAGTGTATGTTCCCCAAATCCTTATATCAGCCGTGACATATAATTAATCCATGGTTCCAGGGCTCATATCTGCCCCAAATTTAATAGATCACTCGCCAGAGGACCAGCCTCAGTAAAGTGCAATACTGCCAACTCTGGTTTCACTTAAAGTGCACAAATCTACAAACCCACAATCAATATTCTCCAGAATGGTCCTGCAACTCATGCGGAGACTCGCATACTGAAATTCGCATCCCCATCCGCATAATTTAATCAATATACTCCAATTAAACATCAACGGTATAAAGAATAAACATGAAGAACTCCTCAGCACCTTAATTAAATTCAATATACACATAGCACTCATACAGGAATCTAACCTCACACCAAACACTTACCTCTCTGAACTTCCCAATTACACAATCTTAAGACAAGGCAAATTTCATCCAAACATAGCCTACGTACATTCTCAATACCACAAAAAATATCCAATTGTAACACCTCCAATACACACAACTAATATGAACATGACCTAACATCCACATACCATCAATAAAAGTAAAAAATCATAAAAAAAGACATACAACGTAATTAACTTTAATATCCCACCACGCACCTCCAACCAGCTAAATCTGTGCCCCTAGGAATTATGTCCAGACTTATCCCTTACATCAATATAATAACTAGGAACTTCAATGCCCATCACCCTGCATAGCTTATCACACACCCCACACCCCACACCCACACCAAGAGGTGAAACACTCATAGACAGCTTACATGCACTTAGTATCCTTAATAATAGAAACCAACCTACTCGACAACCATTTCAACATAATCAAAACTCCACATCCCCGACATCTCCTTCTGTTCCCCCCAAATACAAGCTTCAGCAACAAGGCAAACCTTTCATACTCTCTCCTTTAATCCCGTTCCAATATTAATTACAATTCAACATAAACAACCCTTACATCATACTTTACAGCAGCCCCTTCCACCGAGAAGGAAAAGGATCACACCAGCTTTGTACTACTTGGGTATTTACAACTCTCTCCCTCCCCTCCGCCTCCCCCTGATACTCCATCATTAACACACCCACACCTCGAGTTAACCCAATGAACGATCTCCACATCCCACCCAAATAACACCATCCTAGGGCCCGCCCGCCCGAAACATCCCCCACAGAACAAACTTTGGACCGTCAAACCAGAGTAATGTGTCCGTTTACTCTTCGGGCACGCATCCAACCTTCAAGAAATAAATAAAGTATAAATTCAAGCTCCTCTCCCACTGACAAAGATGTCTCTCCCTGAAATATGATGACACAGGACATCTTCTGCTAGACTGTTCGGACCTAACGGACATTAGAAATAGCTATGACGCATTTTTTTCTGACGGACTTCTGGGTCCGGCCTGTTGTGGTGGCAAAGTATCTTATGAGCGCTCGTACTTAGAGGAGAGGGTGGGGGGCAATCAAGTAAAAGTATACTATATCTATAGTATATTGATAGTATATATATATATATATATATATATATATAGTATATATATATATATATAATATATATATATAATATATTATATTTATATTTATTATATATATATTATATATATATATATCTATATATATATATATATATATTATATTATATATATTATATATTATATATATATATAATATATTATATATATATATATATATTACATATTGTATATACTATATATATATAGTATATATATATATATATATATATATATATATATATATATATATATATATATTATTTATATATATACTATATATATATATATATATATATATATATATTATATATTATATATATATATAGTGCGTTCTCAATCTTTACTTTGGGAAATGGTGCTACATTTGTCATTTTATATACTCG
>JABUQX010074115.1:0-21088 GCA_015478945.1 Trachelipus rathkii | reverse complement strand
CAAATATGTTCACGAACATCCATTATAAACACATATATTTATTTATATCAATTTATTTAAAATAGATATTTAGCTTGTACATAAGCTGTACTGCATTTTAACAGAATTAAAAGCCAAAAGCAGAAAGAAAATAACGGATTAGTTTTTATGCACTGAAATTGTCACTATACATCTTTAAATAACAGAGATATAAATATAATAAATATACTATATATAAGTATTAATATATATATATATTATATATTATTATGTCATACAAATTATAAATATATAATATTTATTATTATATCTAATTATAAACAATAGAAATAGTAATCTATATGTAGAACGCCTTATGGTATATAATTCTGTCAATTAGTCAAGAACAATATAGATATCGATTTCATACTATATACTAATATATATATAAATATAAAAATTATATATTTATATATATATATATATATTTTTATATAATATGCATTGAGAGTGTATAGTATAATTTTATAATATATATATATATATATATTGTTATATATAATATATATTATAATATATATACTTATATATATATATTATATATATTATATATATGTAAATATTTGGATTACAATTGCTACCAAAAAAAATTCTTACAAGACTTAATCAAAGAAAATAAAAATATGTAAATTATAATATAAAAAAAATATATAATATATAAAGCTATTAAAAGATTATATATTTATTATATATATATCTAATATTATATATTCTATTATTTTTCCTATATAAACTTTTCCTATATATATTTTTTTTTTTTTACATATTATCATTATAATATTACTTCTATTAATCGAAACTTGACATTAGAAATAATTTATTATTATTATTATTATTATTATTATTATTATTATTATTATTATTATTATTATTAATCAAATTATTATTATTAATTATTATAATATTATTATTTTTACTTTTCATTAATTATTCTTTTTTGATAATTGATATTATTATTTATTATTATTATTGACGCGCACAAGACATTTGTTTTTATTCTTCCTTTCGCCATCATAGAATGCGATTTCTTATATATTTATTCAAAGACTTAATAATTTGTTCAATGTGAATCGAGCAAATATCGGCGAAATTTGCGCGATGTGCGATGAGCACCTGGAACACGATAGAAAAAAATATGCCGATTTTTGCACCGATGGCGATGACGATGATGATTAGAGCAAATCACTAATTATAATATGCAAATATATTATATATATATATAAACTATATACTATATATTATATATAAATAGTATATAATATAAATAATATAATAAGATGTATTAGGGTAGTATATATAGGGCATATATAACGTCTAGGCATACACTTTAGAGTATATTGCTATTTAGAGAATAAAGTACTTTAGTTATATAAATATATAATGTATATATGAAAAATTGAGAATAGCGATTATTCTTACTATTACTTCTGATAGAAATTGCCAATGGAAACCTTTATCTTTCGTTGAAAAATTTTAAATAACTACCATTCCTTGTAAGGTACAAATTATTTTAAATGATAATTTACATTGTTAGAGATCCTTTTAAACATCTACCTATTATTATAAATTATATATATATTTATTAAATATATATTCCACTATTTCTATTAATATATATATATATTATTATATTAATTGTTTTATTTTTATTATTAAAGTATATTATATGCCTTATTATCATTTGAATTTAATTAAGATTTTATTAATTAATTAGGAAAAAAAAAATAATTTCTGATATTTAAAAATAAATAATTTTAACATTAACAATTAAATATATTAAATATACATTCTATGTAATTTTTTTTGAAAAAAAATATATATATATATTTTATCTCACTAAGAGCAGAAATCCAAATTTATAATATATTATATATTATATATATATATATTTAGTATATATTATATTATATATATATATATATTATATTTACCCTATATATATATCCTATCCCTCGCCCTTAATAGCTTATAATAATATAATAGTATTACACAACATCTGCCTTGTAGAAGATAGGAGAGAGAGAAGAGAGAGAGAGAGAAAAAGATGAGAGAGAAAGCGAAAAAGATGAGGCTATTGCAAAAAAAAAACCCTCCATGAGAGAGAGAGAGAGAGAGAGAGCAGGAGAGAGATCAGCCGAGAGAGAGAGAGAGAGAGAGAGAGAGAGAGAGAGAGAACAAAATGTAGAGGGAAATTTCCGGAGGTGATGCAGAGAGTTACAAGTGTAAAATTGCGATTTAACCAGTAGAATGTTTTAAAAACCCTACCAGATAGCAATCGGGCGGTGGGGTTGTTGTATCGCCCGGCTGTCGGGAGCTGATAGCCGGCAAAATATAGACAGTTTATGTCTGCGCTGCTACATGCACTATTGCATTAATGTACTTAGTTTAATTCACGCAGAATATTTGGTAAATTTCGTTCTACACGCTCTCGCTAGCTTATCTTCGGCCACAGAAATTTGGCCATGCTTTTTAGTATACTATCCCTCTCTCACCTTTTCTCTGTAATTTCTATGTAAACGTATAGGCCCACTAGTGTTGAATACATGCAAATAACAGTCTTATTCCCGAATTGTTTATTCGCTGCGCTTTACAAGTGATTGTGTGACACGGTTAATATCACAAATAGCTTTCTCCGATCCTAGGGTTTGTGGCCTAATATAAAACCTATCCTAGCCCATTATGAATTTTCTCACTTATTTCGCACCACATAGTCTAATGCATGCAATTACCCCTTTACGCTGTTTCCACTCACCTTAATTACTTTGTTAAATGCCTTTTTATTACATAAATATATTGTTTTTTTTTTGGTAATTTTATTATAATTGTGCTATAATATTAGAGAAAAAATAGAACAAGCAAGGGAGAGGCCAGCTGTATTCCCTGCCTCTAAGAAACGCTGGCTGGTTGGTTTCCCGAAAGGAAACAAGGGGTATTGCATTTCTTGGGTAATGAAGACCGCACGAGAAAGGATGTAAATAGCAATACATTGTGTATGTAGCCTGGAGTTGGGGTCGCGTCTAAGAAACAGACTGCCACAGAAGATAATATGACACGGTACGAGAAGGGATCCGATGTGAACCACAGAATGAGAACGATTAGAGAGACAGATCGCCCTTATCTCTGGTCATTATTGTTTAACCGAATAGAGGAAGACTGAGCCTCTACTGCGAAGAGACGAGGAAGAAGAGAGTTACACGTAAACTGCACCGTATATTGCAGGAGGATACAAAAGAGGATGAGGAAACGTCGGATAAGAAGAAGTAGCGGCAGAAGAAGATGGGTAGAAAACAGAGCAACAGAGGTGGAGATGAGGTGTGGAACTAGCGGGAAAAAGAAACAAGAAGACTGCTGCAAATAGGGATTAGCAGGCACTCTCGTTGCGTATGAAGACGATGTCCTACTATGCGAGTTCCGCAAGAGTAAGAGACCGGACCAATGAAGCCAGGAAGTACTGCATGTCCCTGGGCAACTTTTGTACGAATAGAGTGCGGACCATGCCCAACTCCTGCAGCGAGGGGGGTTCACCCAACAAAGCCAACATCTGCACTAGGAGGTCGGAAGGTTTTTGATCTCCCAGCGCGGTGTGGTGGAGCAGTTCCTCATACCTGGCTTCTTGAGTTGGGGCCAGGCGCGAGATCAGAAGTTCTTTCAGAGCGGTGTAGGGGTGGGGGAATAGAACAGGGTTGAAAGAGAGTCCCTAATGCGAAGAGAGACTCTTTCAGGACTAAAGAACAAGACGATACCAAACTTTGCCTTTTCGTCCGCCACCGCATGTAAGATGGCCTCTGTCTGGCTGAACCAGAGTTCCGGTTGCTGTTGAAAGAAGGGAGGAAGGCGTACGTGAGAAGGTTGAGGGGCGGGAGGAGTGGCGTCAGTGTCCCGTCCTGATTAAGACAGGGGAAGCAAGGAGAGCGAAAGACGTAGTAGTATAGAGAGTTGAGCTGAGGCAAAATAAAATACAAGATTGAGCTGAAGAGTAAAAGATACAAGAGTTTGTCTGAGGTAAGATACAAGGAGAAAAGAAAAAAGTGAACCACACAATACACAACAACAACTTGAGGCAGGGTTACCGGAAATGACCCACTTAGCACACTGACCGATAAAAACCAATATCTGGACTGAAAGTGTAATATGTTGAGAGAACTCTTCCTAATTGATGTAGTATACAGATTAAAACCCAACAACCAAGTATGATATATATAAAAAATGAAAAAATAAAAAATTGCATAATAATAATAATAAAATAATAATAAATAATTAATAAAAATAATGATAACAATAATAAATATAATTAAATAATAATAATAATAATAATAATAAAATAATAATAATAATAATAATAATAATAATAATAATAAAATAATAATAAATAATAATAATAATAATAATAAATAAATAAATAAATAATAATAAACAATGGTAAAGAATAAATTACAGGACATAAATGATAATCAATAATAAATAATAATAAAATAATAATAATAAATAATAAATAAATAAAATAATTAATTTAATTATAGATTAATAATAAATAATATAATAAAAACAAATAATATAAATAATAAATAATAATATATAATAATAAAATTAATAATAATAATAATAATAATATAATAATAATAATAATAATAATAATAATAATAATAATAATAAAAAATATAATAAGTTAATAAATAAAATAATAAATAATAAATAAATAATTGAATAATTAGCTTGATTTGAAATAAACAAATAATATAATAAAATAATAATAATATTAAATATGAAAAGTAATTATTAATGAAAATGAGTTTCATTAAGGATAATGGTAACTGGAAGAAGTAGGGGTATGAGGTTTTAGACGGTTTGTAGATCATGATTGGTGACAACAATGCAGCAGAACTTTCCCAGCTGAGTAAAGAAAAAAGGAGAAAAGACAAAGACACAAGTTATGGGTAGATACCGTCACACATGGAAACATACAAATAATATTAAAATACGAGAAAATTTAATGACAATTTTAGTACGTAAAAAAAAAAAAAAATGCTTCCTTACAGAGGTACGTATTGAGATGAATGTTTCATTGCGAGTTGTATTGTTGGAGACATATTGTTCCTTACTTCACGACAGAGTCACCCACTGTCGGCGTATTGGGTATGTGTGTAGAAGGACCAGAATTGAAATAAGTTGAAGCAAGGCTTTGGAATGGAAGGAGAAAGTTCAATATTTTCAAGTTTAAAAATTATCAGCATACAACAAACAGACCCCTGTTCTAAAGAAAACAACACTATATAGAAAACAGGGGCAAATTATGAATTAAACATCTTTATATGCCATAGCACATGTTACCAAAGGAAAAGAGGATCCAGTAATAGAATATGTGAAAATGGCTTGATAATAGGAATGTTTAAAACTGGCCAAAAAGAAAATAATAAGGTATACTAACAACTCTCGCCTCACATACTATTTTGCAAAGAACCATCATATCCTGCACAAATATATATGTGCATAGGAGTAAATGCTATCAGAAAAGGGTAAGTTAATTATAGTATATACTGAATCCATAACAATATAGAACAGATAGAGTTAATCCTTACATTTTTAGAAAATATTACCTTTAAAGTATTGGGTGACATAGTTAATAGCACATTACAATTTGCTAAACATTGCTGGCATGCCTTAGTTAGAACAGACATGAATTGGGTAATGAGTGCCGGTATGAATAACTTTAAAATTAAACTACTCTAAGTACGGAAATATACAAGTTTAGAATGCCATACTCTTTAGTACTTACATACCGCAACAAAACGATAGCCCAAATATAATATAATACTAAATATTATAATAATAAAAAAAAAAAAAATTATATTAATAATATAAAAATTTCATTAGTAATGTACTAACAAATTCCATTAATATAATATAGATATATATTAATAATATAGATATATATATTAAATAATATTAATATATATACATAATATAATATATAAATATATATAAAATATAATAAAAAAAAAATAATATAATTTTAATAATACTGTATAATAATAATAAAAAAATATTATAATTATATATATTTTATTAAAAATATTAAAATAATACACTATTATTAATAAATATATATATATATACACACACAACACCAAAATAATATAATATAATAATAATTATATAGCAGTCAATTCATATAAATAAACTAAAAATCATAATAAATATAATTTTCCCAAAAAATTTATAATATTTAAAAAAATACATATAAAATATTATAAATAAAAATAATATATATATAATAATATAAAGAAATAATACATTAAATATATATAATATAAATATATAATAATATATTATATATAATATATATATATAATAATATAATATATAATAATATATAATAAAATAATATATATAATATAATATATAATTAATAAATAAATATATATATATATATATATATAAATAATATATATATAGGATAAATAAATATAATATATATAATATAAATATATATATAAAAAAATTTAATATACAGAGGTGGGTCAACGTTAATGAGAAAGTTAACGTCGTTAATCTTTAATAAGTAAACAAATAAAAAAATAAATGGCGTTAATTTCAGAAAGGTTTATCGGTAAAGAATGTAGCTGAAGTTAACGTTAATCGTTAAAGTTAAACGTTTATCAAATTTTTATTTTTTTTTTTTTACACCTATCACCACCACTCACGGGCAGAAGCCCTAATTCAAAGGAGGGGATGTTAGACGCACAAAATCATTCCGCTAGTGTAAATTTACACAGATGAACATAAACGACAAGGCTAATTAAGAGTGAGGGAGAATTAAATATCAGCAGGAAACACAGAAATGGAAGAGAGTTCCACAGAAACAGTTGGTGGCAGGGAAAGAAGGAAAAGTATTAACGCAGCGGAGACTAGCCTGGAAGTTCCAAAAATCTACACAAAAAAATCACAAAAAAAGTGCGCGAATATTAAGCACCCTTTGAGACTTATAGAGGCGTTGTAAAGGTGGTGGTAAGCGAATGATAAGTTCCCTCGAACACTAGCCGCTCAAGAAAACTATAGAAAAGAGATAAAGCACTAACATCACGCGCAAAAGATAGATGGATCAAGTGAACTGGAAAGTACTTAACAGTTTATAAGCCTTTTGATTTTTGACTCGACCCTGTCCAAAAGCGGGTGAAACCAGAGCCAGGATATTGAGAACAGTACTCTATCCAAGGCCGGATGAGTCACTTGTATAGCTGGAGTAACGAGAAGAGGTAAAAAAAGGCTCGCAGTCTAATGCAGAACTCCCAGTTTCTTAGAGGCCGCCCTAACAACCGTTGTGACATGAGGTTCAAGACATTTTTTTGTTTATGTATAGGCCAGGGATATTCATATTGTCAATAGAAGAGACGAGGGAAGAACCGTCAAAAGAGATAGGAAAGTTAGAAGGTATTTTGAGTACTCAGCAAGTAAAGAAGTTGGAGTTTTTAAAGAATTGAATTTCACAAGGTTGAGACCGACGCCACCCGCGAAAATTCTATCCAGATCAAAGAGAATAGAATCGGAAAGATTTGACGAGAGGCAATTCTAGAAGTAAAAAAGATTGGAGCAGAATTGAAATGAGTTGAAGAATGAAGGGTCCGAGTCATCGGCATATATGAGTGAATAGAGTTTGAAGTGCAGGTGAGAAGATCATTAATGGAAAATTAGGAATAAAGTAGGAGATAAGACGAACCCTGAGGAACACCAACTATTAGAACAGAAAAAAGAAGGTGATCGCTCATCAAACCAGAGCCGAATGTTTTAGCGAACTTGAAAAGAAAGCATAGACAAAAGTAAGCAAAGAGAAGAGGAAACCAAAGGAGGGGAGCTTTTAGAGCAGTGACGAGACACGTGCCATACCAAGTCAAATGCTTTGGATATGTCAGCGCCACTAACGCAAGAGTTGCCCATAAGTCCTTAGAGCCGGAAAACCATAAATCGATTAAAGTAGGAAAGTATATCGCACAGATAGACTTATGAACAACAAAAGCCGGTACTGGTGAGAGAAAGAAGAGAAATGGAGAAGATCATGTCATAATGGTGAGTGAAAGAAAAGAAATGAAGAAGAGCATCTTAGAATGGTGAGAGTGAAAGAATAATAGGGCGATATTAGAAGAATCAGAGCGCTTCCTTATATTTCGGAATAAGGATTAGGACATGTGCGGATATCAAAACTGGGGGAAAAGTGTTAGTATTAAGAATAGAAAATATACATGGGAACGAGAGGAGTTGTCAACATGTATATCACATTCTCAAAACTGTGAGGTTTTTTTCCAACCCATGTGTTTAATTTGTACTAAAAAATGGATAATACCGAGTAAAGATAAACAAATTTTGAGCCAATTGAGAGGAGCGTTAGGAAATTTGTGAAAAAAAAATTTTAACTCTATAGTCGAAATCGAAATCTCAAAACCATTCTCAGACTAAATCCGGTAAAAAGATTGATAAGCTCAGTAAATTAAAAGGTAAGTGGTAAAATAACGGATGATACCCGCATTCAAGCAACCTTAACCCTCCAAAAATATCGAGATATGTAACTGGTTGATAGTCCTGTTACTTCTTTTCGAAATTAACGAAATGGAGAAAAGTTAACAAAAAAAAAAAATTAAAAAGTTAATTAACGGGTTAACGCTTTATCGCGTCAATACCCACTTTGTATATCATATATATATATATATAATATATATATATATATATATTATATTTATTATATATATATATAATAATAATATATAATATTAATATATATATTAATATATATATATATTATATATATTGTAGTATTATATAATATTATATTGGTTATATTATATATATATATAATAATATGTATAACTTACATATGATATATATATATTATATATATAATATATACTATATTTATATAGTATTACATATATATGAATGAAACACCCTAAAATAAGTACACAACACAAGATATATAATAGTATATACTATATAAATATATACTATATATATATATATATATATTTAGTATATTATATAATAAATATATTATATATAATATATATATTAATTACTATATATATACACCTCCACAAAGCCCAAGCCATACAAACTACATTCACTCACCGTAATAGACCTATAATACACTATTCCTCCTGCATACATATATTAATCTTCACAAACCAAACCTTACTAAATACAGCAGAACGCCAACATAAAATATAATATATATATATATATTATAAATATATAAAATAGTAATATATATAATAATATATATATTATATATATATATAATATATATATATATAATACTATTATACACATCTGAGAGAGGAGAGAGAAGAGAGAAGAGAGGAGACAGAAGAGAGAGAGAAAGAGAGAGAGAGAGAGAGAGAGAGAGAGAGATGATGGAGAAGAAGAGAGAAGAAGAGAAGAGAGAGAAGAAAAGAGAGAAGATAAGAAGAAGAGAGAAGAAAGAAAACTGAGAGAGAGAGAAGAGAGAGAGAAGAGAAGAGAATGAATAGAGCTGACGATTTCCAGATAGAGTGTTTAACACACACAGAAATTCCGGGCGAATGGGTTTGTTTTAATAGCCACCTTGGAGAAAATATACGGCAAAATAGCAATTTATGTCTGAGCTTGCTATTCGCCGCATTACATGCCACTAATCATAATGTTACAGTTAACACTCCGGCAATATTTGGTAAAATTCGTTCAATCCTCGCTAGTCTTAGTTCGGCCTACAATAAATGGAACCAAATGCTTTCAGTATACTAACACCTCTCGCACTTTCTCTACAACTTATATGTAAACGTATAGCCCCACTGGTTTGAAATACAGCAAAAAATTAACAGTCTGTCCCGAATTGATTATTTGAGCAACGTATTGTTACAAATGAAAACAAATGTTACGCATTTAAAATATCACAATATAGCTTTCTCCGACCCTAGGCTTGCGGAAAGACCACCGGGGAAATTCAAGCGTTTAACCTAATATAAAACCTATCCTGGCTCATTATGGATTTTCTCGACTATATTTTGCACAAATAGTTTAATTTCATTCCACAGTTACCCATTTCGTCTGTTTCCACTCACTAAATACTTTGTTAATGCCTTTTTATTACAAAAATATATTGTTTTTTTGTAATTTATTTTAAAATTGCTGCAGCTCTATCACACGTTTAATTTTCTTTTCGGAGGCAGTTCTTCCAGCCCCCGATAGAGGGCAAGATGGTCAATGGTATTCGCAGACGTTGTAGTAATTAGGGCGTATTCAGACTACATAAGTAATTAGGACGCATCCAGTACTACAATATATTATATTATAATTATATATATTAAATAATTATATATATATATACGATATAATATAAATAACTATAAAATAACCATACTAATATATACTACTCCAAGACATACTATAATAATAATACTATATATATATACTACCATAATAGCATATATATAATATAATATATATAAAAATACTACAATTACATCAGAATTACATGAGCTGTATATCAGTTCATCTAATCATTGAATTGAATTAGTCTTAAAAACTAGAATTAGTATCTGCCCAGGTCCTCCTTTATTTTTTCTCTTAGGTCTGAATTTTATAATACGAAGAGCAGAAAAAAAGCGCGTGTCAACGGCTACTGCGCGGGGGTTAGAGCAAGTAACCGGCCAATTGCATTTCTTTGTACAATGGATGGGATTTACTTTGCGAATCCTCTTCTAAGGTTAAGCTTCGAGAATTATTATCAGTTTATTTGTCAACCTTCTTTCAGTGCAGCAGAAAAAATTGTTAAAGTTATGGAATATTGGTGTACAAGGATGAGGAAGGCCTTGACCTTTTTCTTGAACCCGTCGACGCTTTCGGCTAAGAATTCTTCAATATCTAAAAGCTTTTCATACTCATCTTCTGAAGCTTTCTGAAGAATTAACTTGAGGAAGTAGTAATAAGCTAGCTGTAGTTTCAATCATTTATCCATATGTCAGATGTATCCTTTTCTTCTTGAATTCTTGCAACCCTTTAAAAAATAAAAGGCCCCGTTGCAAGTGCAGTAGGTAAACTTTACGGTAATGTTTTGTTGAAACTTTTAATATGATTCAAACATAACAGCAGCTAGTAGAATATCATTGTCAAAAGTTGAGAGAAACTTTTCTTCTTCATACATGGGAGGTCTTATTATCTTTCAGAATCTTAATATAGATAGGTTGCAAATATAGATAGGTGCAGGTTAAAAAATTCGAAGTTTAAATTCCATTGTTGTGCTGTGAAGTCGCAGTGTACCACGGCGCTTTTATTGAAAGTCTACAATCTAAAAAGTCACTCACAGAGTCATCAATTCACCACCACAATATCATAATACGTTAAGTTCAAATTTTCAATGACTCCAACTCTTACTATCTTGAAAGTTACCGAAACTCCGACCTCCGACTCCGGACTCGACCTCTTGAAAATACTGAATCCCCGAACTCAACCCTTTCAAAAATTACCGACTAACCGACTCCGACTCCGACTCCGACTCCGACTCCGACTCCGACTCCGACTCCGACTCCGACTCCGACTCCACTCTCATCCAAAACTACCGACTCCTCGACTCCGATTCCGCAACCCTGATTACCGGCCATGGCTCAAAAATTACACGGGAAAGCTGCATTAGAAGCCTTGCTCATTAAAGGAAATATATGAATGCCATGGCGAGAATAAGTAGAAATGAAGAAGTTATTAAAAATTTTAGAAGTGTGGGAAATACCTGTAAAGAACCATTAAAGAGGAAGAAAATATAAAAAATGAGAATTTTTCCAATAATTGAATCCAAATCTGAAGATCACATTTCACAAAAAGATGAATAAACAACCTAATATAGCAACATCTCATAATGTAAAAATTATAATTGAAGTTTAAAAAGAAGAAAAAGAGATCATAAAATAAGAAACTGTAAATTAAGTAATAGGAAAAATAATAATAATAGTTAAATTGAGAAATATTGATATAAATAAATAAAATTACCTAAGAATCAAATATAAATATTCAGCTATAGGACTGCCAGATTCTTATTGACATCAAGGCATAACAACAAAAAGACAGTAAAAAAATTTCAAATTAAAGAGTAGAACGAATTCTCAAAACACAAAAAAAAAAAAACAAAGGAAAAAAATACAAAATTATTACATATTATTTATTAGTATTCAGTTCTTGAAGATAAGAAAAAATAAAGTTACTGTTAAGGTATAAAATAATGAAATAATTTAAAATAATAACATAACAGAGAGAGAAACTTAATCATTTTAAGAAAACCAATGCAGAATAATATCAAAAGAGAAGCAAAAGGAAAAGTACTAACCCGATAAGACCTAAAAAAGTCAATAAAGTTAAAAAAAGACACTTAGAACATACAATTAAATGAAGAAATAATTAAACAATTGAACTAAGACTAACTATCAGGAGAAAAAAAAAAAAGTAATGAATAATAAAATAAAAAAAACTTAAAGCAAATAATAAAATTTTTATCAATAAACTATAATAATCTATCAGAGAAATTACTTTTTATCAAAAATAAATAATATCTTAAGAGCAATAGCAATAAAAATTGGAGCCTTTAGGGCTCAAGTGTATAATCATCTCATAGGCAAACATCTCCGAAAGATTGCTAATCAAATGCTAAATGAAGAAAACAATAATCTTATTCATATTAAATAATAAAAACAAGGAAATTTCAATGCATAAATAAATATACAGCATAATAAAAAAACTAATAACAAGAACCAAAAAAAAAAAACTCATTCGAACAGCTGATGGGTTAAAATAGAACTAAAACTCAAGCTGAATAACTAGGTTCATAAATTCTGAAAAATGAAAGAAAAAAAAAGCGTTCTTAATATGCACAAGCAACTAAAAAAAGGATATTAAAAATAGACAAAAGATAAACATACAAAAACAATAAATTAGGGACCTACAATCGGGAGTTTGAAAAAAGAGAGGGATTCAGAGTCTTCGCTAAACAAATAAATAAAGGGTATTGGAGCTAATCTGTCAAAATATAGTCTGGAAATAAAAAAACAAAATACAAATATATAATCACATTCAAAATAAAAAATACAAATTGATAATCAAAAACATACAGTTTCGATAATTACATATATGATAAACTTCAATATCTTGACCGCTTTATTACATAATTTAAAAATATATTTGAACAAAAAAAAATAACTTTTACTCTGCCTTCATACAAACAAAAAGACATAAAAATATAAATAATCTATTTAAATATCAAAAGAAATTAAAAAAATTTAATAAACTAATTATAATAAAAAAAGAGAAGGAAAAAACACAAAGGAAGGGAAGCCTGGAGATAAATTGCCTAAACAATCCAGATAATCTTTTATAAAAAAAATCCAAAAATTCAAAAATTTTAACAAACAAGAGTGAAGATAAGAATAATAAAAAGTAAGATAAATAAGCATATAACATTAATCATTAAATACAAAAGACAACAAAATAAGCAAAAGAAATAATAAATAAAACAAAATAGAAAACTAACGTCAAATAAAAACAATAATAAATGATCAGCATCTTAAATAAATAATAGAGTAAATAATAATAATATAAATAACAAAAATTTCAAAGATCAGTTTTTAAAACTTCCTAACGAAGATTATTTGACATTAAATCAAAATATACCAAGTCAAATAACTTTACAAAAATATATAAAGTAAAAAAAAAAAAAGAATAATAAAAAAGTCAACATACTGTTGATGAAGACAAATAAAAATAACAGAAACATAAAATATAAAAAAGATGGAAAAACAGTTTGACAACTAAAAAGAATCCATTGGAAAAAAGTAATAAATAAAGAAAAAAAAAAAACACATATCACTTAGAAAAGACGATTCCAGATCATTTGATTCGAAAGACAAACCTTATGAATCAAAGGGCGAAGTTGAAGAATGAATATGACTACACTAACCAAAAAAAACTGAAAGGAAATGGTTTAGACGAGTAAAACTTAAATAAACTCAAACAAAAACTAAAGAATATTAATAAAAACTCACTGTAATTCAATAATTAGAAGAATACAATAAATAAGACTTAATAAAAACACAGAAAAAATATAACACAAGAAAATTTTTAAGCTTGCTTGGATAGATGCCTTTTTCGTTAAAGGCTTGATTTAGTTAAAATAAACGTAGTTGTTAGTTCCTAGTTTTGGCCAAGATATAGAATGCCATCCAAAGAGTACTCAAACTAACAATGATATCAATAAAAAACTTAAAAAGATAAAGGTAATAATGAAAAAGATTTAAAAGAGAAATTACCGGATAGATTAAAAAAGAAGTATAAATCAGACCCGAATGCAGATATTCAATAAGTACCCTGCTACAAGTCAGAATAAAAAGAGTTAAGGAACCAGCCTTTCGGACATAGAAACTTCAACCTAAAGCTTTATCTCAGACATAACACTCTATCAATATTATAAAGGCAAGAAATAGTTTGGTCCTAGAATAGAAACTAATGGAATACTTAAATAAAAATACTTTACAGAATCTTGTTTTTTACGTAGTTTAATACAAAATTCAATAAAATAGTACAATGCTACAATAAAAGCTCGCAGCTATATCTTTTCACTGTTAGCCTAATTGACTTTTTTTTTAAGTCCCTCGTTTTATTTTTACAAAACATACCTTACCTGTTGCCTAATAAAAAAATATATTTCCAAAGCCAAGAAAGTCTCCAATACCATAAGTGTAAATAAATTACTTGAGAGGACAAGGAATAAATATTCTAAAAGATTATCCTTGTAAAACATTTTTTAAAATCTCATAGTTCAATCACGAAAATAGTTCATCTCTTTCAGAATTGAAATACAGGAATTAAAATATTTCTAATAATAAATATAAAATATTTACCTATAATATAATAATTTAGTATATATATTATAATGTTAAATAATATTAATACAAGATAATATTTATATATATATAATATATATATATAATATATATTATTAGTATAATATATACCTATAATATATAATATATAATATATATACAAAATGCAAAACATTATACATGAAATGCAAAGAATACCGATCGTTATTATTTGTTTAATCAGGTGTACACAAAAAATATTAACGACGTTAATCATTAAAGCGTTTATCGGTAAAGAACTGTAAGCGGAAGTTAACGTTTACATCAGTTAAACGTAAACCGTCTTCACAATATGAGGAATAGTAAATAATTATTGTTAATTTTCTTTTATTATAATATCCCTAACAATATTAATAATGATATTAAGCTTATCAGACAAATTAATTAGACTTTGACCTATAGCAGATGCTTTTGCCGCTTGCCGAAAAATACTTCCAAAGCGTAAATACCTTATTAATTAATACTCAATACCGGGTGTCCGTAAAGAATGTCCCCCAGTTTCCAATGCTATTATTATAACAGCAAAATTACAATATCCCATAATCAATCATATCATCAATCGAAAGGAGTTAATGTTGCCATAGTTTCTCGAAATATGCACTCTTGCGCCCAGAACGAGTTTCCCTGATAGGTGCGACCATGACGAACGCATGCGCGCATTCAGATTAGTCTTCTCTAGTGCTTGCGCCTATCATACGACAATGGCGTTTAGTTCCTGAGTTTCCTAAACTTTACTGTGTTCCTAACAAGTTGCTTAAGTGTATAATCTGTAAGTTACAAATTCAACGTGCGTTGATCCTTTTCCGTTTTCAATGTTGACCCTTTCTCCATGTGACAAAACATTCGAAAGCCGAATGGTATAGGACAATTTGCAACTAATGGATGTCTTTGTAAAGGCAAAAAAGTACAGGACGGCCCAAAAAGTGACTGTACAGGATGTTGTGGACAGTATCAGGGCCTCGTTCCTTCATAGTCCTAAGGAAATCCGTTCGGAGAGCAAGTCACAAGAATGCAAAGGAAATGCCAAAAAACTACGGTTGGTTTTTTTGTGGAATGTGTTAATGAATACAGTTATATCACTTATGGCGTCGTTTGATGGTCATACCCGTTTTTGCAGTTTGTAAATGCTTGTATAAAGCCCGACGAACTATGCCTTCACGGTGTTACCCTGCCCTTGTTGCAGTGCTAGGATCGAGACGATGACCTTCTAGATGGTGTAGTGTTTAGCGATTTGAGTCCACCTTTCATCTCAATGGTAAGGTGAATGCCCATAATTTTCGTATCTTGGGTCTGAAAATCCCCATGAACTTGTAGAACACGAACGCATGATTCCCCAAAGGTTAACTTTTTGCTTGCGCCATATCCCCGACGTCAGGTCTAACGGACCTTTCTTTTTCGCAGAAGCAAACGTAACAGGGGTCGCCTATCTCGTATGTTACAAAAACAAAATGCTCCCTTTCCGCAGCAAGTTATCAGAGGAATTTGAAAGCGGTAAAACTTATACCTGCAGCAAGTGAGCCAACACCACATTGGAAGTCAAATAGTGCGAGGCGTGGTTGAACGGAATTACTCCCAGTCGTTGGGAATTGGTTCAGTAATGGTCCAGGACGAGCAAGAGCTCTCATATAATCTTTGGCCCCCGGTTCCCTCGACTTAACGCCATGCGATTTCTAATTCCTATTGGGGCTGCAACCAATTATACTCAGCCAGTTAAACTAGTGTTGGCGGAGCTCCGTGATTTTTGCGCACCGCCACCGCACCGCACCGAAAGGTTCGCTGCACCTGCACCGCACCGCACCACCCATTATCCTACCGCACCGCACCGCACCGCACCATCTCTTTTGGCATGCGCACCGCACCGCACCGCCACCGAGGCAGGACCACAGCGCCCACCGCACGCACCAAAAATTGCGCACCACGCACCGCACCGCAACCGGATATATAATATTAATATATATATATATATATATAATATATATATATATTATATATTTAATATATATAATATATATATATATGATATATAATAATATATATTAATATATATATTTATATTATATATATATATATATATTATATATATATAAATATAGATATATATAGTATATATATATATAATATATATATATATTATATTATATATATTATAATATATAGTATTATATATATATAAATATATATATAAAATACTATATAATATAATATAAATATATATATATTATATATTATAAATATATATAATATATATATATATATATATATATATATATATATATATATAATATATATATATATATATATTTAATAATATATATATATATATCAATATTATATATATATATATGCAGAGGGAAGTAACGCTCCTGAAGCAATGAGATTACCCACCATTGGGGATATATGGAGTGTTAGAGTACCCATCCCATGGCACTCCAGAATACCCAATTCCCTTTTTGTGTCATTATCCACATTCTTTCTTTAGCACCTGCGAATAATGCTCGTCCCTTTATCATATACCATAAACTACATTTACAGACAACAACTTAAGCTCTTAAAGGAAAAAATAAAAAAAATGACATAATCAAGAGTACCCTCTAAGAAATGTAGATGGTTTGCTTCCAATAATAGTAAATCATTAACCCCATCCCCCCATCATCATTAAAGGTCATTGACGGCCTCCGGTGATGGAGTTGGTGGCGTCACGAAATTGCCGGCCTGTTTTGATGTAGGTCTTCCTTCTCATAAAATTCTGCAACCTTCTCGGTTTTAATAAAGCTAAATTTTCCATTTTGAATTGAACATCACCTCTCCCTCCTCTAAATTCTCATCTCTTAATTGCTAACCGAAACTTAGGTGTTTTGCAGCGTTCTGAATTCAAGCCTCTACTTCTGATTCACTGCTACTATTCTTCATCAATTTTCATCCAAAGGCAGATGGTGCGTATGTGTGCAATTGTTTGTACTAGTGTCCTGTTTTAATTGGAGTCTTCTGAATTTCTCTCTAATGGCTCAAGCTAATCTGTCATAATTAAATTAGAACACATTCTCTCTCTTCTTCACGATTTCTCTAAATCATCATTCTTGGTTTATTTAAACGTTCACCACGTCCAATTGCTTTCCTTTAATTCTCAAGATAAAGTTGATGAACTTGCTACGACTTCTATCCATGATAACCTGACCGTTAGTGCAGCTCCTATGCTTCAAATCCCTTGATAATTCTCTGGAGAAGAAAGCGAAAAATCTAGAACTTTTCTTAATATCTTAATTTCTTATCCTTATTCTTGTTTAAATTCTTCCTCCATTCTAGGTTCATTCCATGAGTCTGACATATTTGTTCTGATCTACTCTTTCAGGTCTTCGCAGAAAAGACCCCCGCCTACGGATAGAAATACGTCTTTGCACTTCGGCTGCTGCTAAACAGGTAGGACTTACGAGTCGTACTTCCTTGATTCCCATTGAAAATGACTACATCCCTCCGTGGAACGGAGTTCTCGGGTGTGCAAAGCGCGCAGCTAATTCTCTCTAGTATAAAGGCGTGCACCCCATGATCTGTACCTTCAACTAAACCCTAGTAACCGTAAAGATTTAACTCTGCTAGTTCTCGTTCTATTAGCGGCCAGGGGGACGCTGCCTTTTGGAATACTGCCTCATCCTCAAATTTCAGAAACCCTTCCAACTTATTTTTCATCCCAAAATCGTGCAAAAATCTTTTATCTCTGAATCGGGCAAAACTCTTTTCTCCCTTGAAAATGCAATAATCTTACTGGTTCCTCTTCCTATCGTCATTTCTGACATTTTTGAAAAAAAAATGTCAATCTCTTAACTTTACGTCTTCCCCTGCCCTTTTTTAGTATATTTCCGTCGGCCTACATAACTGCCGTTTAACCATCCACTAAAGCTGAACTCTTTTGCTCAAACCTTTGCTTCTAAATTCCACTTATAGAAGATTCCAGTGCTATTCTTTTCTTCTCCACATCCTTCCAACATATTTATGTCTAATATTGTAAATTCTTCAAAAGGTGTTATTTTCTGCTTTTTTATAGCTTAAACACTAAGAAAAGCGTACGGTTTCTGATAGGTCTTCCTCCTATAGTTTTTCCAAAACTTGAGTGCTTTCAAGCTTGCACTCTGCCTTGTTTAAATTATTCCGTCTCATTCTTTCTACTTTGGCCTTTTTTTCTTACTGGAAAGGTGCTCCTGTATGAAAAAAGGGAACCAATCTCAACCTCCAACTATCGCTAATCTCTCTTAACTTCTGTTCTTTCTATAGTTATATAATCTATCCTAGCAGGAAGATTTCAAAACATCTCAATTCTTCTAATCTTTTCTCCCTGCCGCAATGCGGCCTTTCGTAAGAATTGCGCGTCAACGTTGAGGCGATTCTTCTTTTCTAGTCTTTCTGTTTCTTGTTCTCTTTTTCTTCAGATATTTTGGTGAATTCCACCGTTCATCCTTTAAACTATAAATTGTGGTGCTCCTCACTCCACAAGGTTCTGTTTTATTTCCAACTCCTACTTTTCATTAAAGACCTCTCTCTCTATTGCTTCATCACATATCCACTCCTATGCCGACGATCCCAACCTTCCTTAATCCTTTCATTGAATAGACGTCCTTTTAAGCAACAATTAGCTCACGCTAGCTTATCGGATACCCACACATAACTGTAGGAGGTCACACCTAGCATCTGATTATTTCTCAAGAATTCTTTGGGATTTCCGAGCAATTTAAATGACAGAACAAACTGTTTTCACAACACAATTGCCTAAGAAGCATCTAGAATCCTGCCGCATCTTTCATCTCCACATAATCTGTGTTACACAGCGAATCTATAACATAAAACTTCTTTAATTTCATAACACGCATGACTGCACGGTTGTTTAATTCAAATTTAAGATATCGCAAAAAATCGCGAACGCGAAGATGGATCGAATATTTTAGGAAAGCCGCAAAAAAACGCACACGCGGTGTGAATGTAAAAATCATCGCTTATCACTCCAGCTTTCAATCTAACGTATCTGGGACAACTAATATAATTAATTTTATAAATAAACTCCAATACAAACATACATATTTATTCACCGAAGTATATAATATACGTTATACCCTAAACCTAATATATTTCACACTTATTGAACATCTAACTAATATTACTATAGTGAGTTATTATTCTATATAACCTACTTAAGAGTTACCTATCCTCATTATCATATATAAAAATAACACCTACTACTTATTATTTCACTAGCTTCACGGGTAAATCTGACCACAAACTCATAACTGAAGTATATAATAATTTACCTTAAAATATATATTTTATAATAAATAACTTCTCTCCTAACCAACTTTACTCTCATAATTTCACTTGACTACCTATTTATAGTGAGTGTTTTACAGTTGTGAGCGATCCTCCATTCTTATTCGGACCACGTGTCAGAGCCCTATTCAGGGGAGTATGGGTGTTGCACGCCAAAAAAATTTCACCGTCACTAGCCGAAAGATGACGCAAAGTATAGCACAGACGCAGGCTAAAGTGAGACGCACATTAAAAATTCTATCAAAAGAGCAGCAGAAGATGGATAGGGAGCCTACAAAACATACTTGCGTCTGCCCTTCCTAGAGCGAGACTAATATAGGAACTACCTACGATCAGACAAACTAGACACTGAATGGATTACCAAAAATTCTAACACAAAACTCGCTGCTCCAGACAACAGCACCCTCTGTCTTTGTTCGCTTACGAAAAAGCGTTTCGTCTGAACAGACGGTTCGGGCTTCTGCCGGAAGGTAAGTACAAACGACAGTGGTAAGGTTCCTTTTGAACACCAGTGCCGTAATGCACCGTTGGTGGTTACCTTGTTAGAATAGAGAAAACCTACCAACCCATCGCGCCCGAAAAGATAGAGGTCAAGTGAAATGGAAACTAGAAAGTACCAGGACAGTTTATAAAGCCTTATTGGCCTTGATCGACCCTTCCAAAAAGCCCCGGGCTGAAAACCAGAGCCCCCTTAAGATATAAACATACTACATACTAAGCGATAAGACCCTTGTATAGTGGAGTAACTGAGAAGAGAAAAAGTCTCGCAGTCTAAACAGAAACTCCCAGTTTCTTTAAGCCGCCCTAGCACCGTTGTGATGTGAGGTTTCACAGAC
>JABUQX010074114.1:17500-20271 GCA_015478945.1 Trachelipus rathkii | reverse complement strand
CGATGCGCTGATTCGGTTTCCAAGCGACAATAACTTACGTTTATTTAACGCCATATATATATATATATATATATATATATATATGTAACTATATATAGATACAATCTATGCCCACCAATGTAAAATCGCCTCTCTTGTAGATTAACGTGGGATCTAGATACTTCTTTCTTACTTACAAGTTTCTTACACATAACAATCTTGATTATGTAGGTCCTATTCCTTCTCAGGATATGTTCGAGATTGATAGAATGAATGATGATGAGAAAAAAGAGTTTACAAAATGGTATGCGACATTCGCTGGGCGCATGTATGATATTAAGGCTGAATGTACAAAATATTGTGTACAAGATGTAGATATTTTACGCCGTAGTTTTGAAGCTTTTCGTAAAATGTTTAGAGACATGTTTAAAATTGATTGTTTAACTGAATGTTGCACTATAGCAGCTCTTTTCAAGACTTTTAAAGCTCATTTCATGGAACCTAATACTATCGCTCATATAGGTAGAGATAGTCAGAAATCGTATTCCTATGAGGCTATCAGATGGTTGGAGTTTATGCAGCGGTATACAGGTCAAAATATCGAGCATGCGCGCAACGGTGGAGAGCGAGGATTTAAACTGAAGAACAGAGCAGCTTTCCCTGACGGATATGCTGAGGTTCCAGTGTCAAAATACAGTGGTATTAACGGATCAGAGTTTGTGAAACTTAAAAATTTAGTTGTAGATGAAACTTTAAAAACAAAGAATGAACAAGAATGGAAGGCTATGGATGATGCAGCTGAAAAAGATCGTAAAGGACCTGTTGAAAAGAAAAGGATAGTGTATTTGTTCCATGGTTGTGTTTGGCATGGGCATCAAGCATGTGAAGAAGGAAGAAAACAACACCTGAATGTCGGAAGTCTTGATCGGTATAGAGTAACTATGCTCCAGGAAGCAGCCTATAGAGCTAAAGGTTTCGAAGTGGTTAGGGTATGGGGTTGTGAATGGAAAAAGATGAAAGAGGAATGTAAGGTACGGTTCATGAACACTCCCGAACCACTCGAAGAAGAAGGGCTAGGTCATTTTGTCAATAGGGTAGGCAATGATGTAGCTAATAATAAATGGAGGTCGAACGAACCATTCGTCTGTGTATCCACCTACAGACGGAAAAACCAAATAACTACCTGGTACATCGTTATATCATGATTTTCAAGTATAAGCTTTTTCCGGGATACCTACCAAAAGTGGTGAGGGGCTGAACTACCATTGAAACATTCCCAGTAGAGAGAGTGAACAAGACATTTTCGGCCTTTGGGTCCTCCCTCAAATTATCTATATACCACCTGTTTTGCCTGGAAGATATAAGGAAAGATTAGTATTCACCCTATGTAGAACCTTTGCTGAAAAAGGTCAAGAAACATTATGTAAACATACTGAACGGCAACGTGAGTTCAGAGGTGTTTACACTACACCTGAACTAGAGTTAGCTTTAAAGAAAGGATACAAGATCACCAAGCTTTATGAAATTTGGAACTTTGACCCAAAGATCGGGATGTTTACAGAGTATATACAAGATTTCCTGAAGATAAAGACAGAGGCGTCAGGTTTACCTGCTGGAATAGCTAGTAAAGATAGTCCTCTGTTCAATCAGTTCATTGAAGACTTTGAACGAATCGAAGGGGTAAAACTGGATAGGGCTAAGATAGATGGGAATGCATGTCTTCGTTTCATCGCAAAGTTATGCCTTAATTCTCTTTGGGGAAAATTTGCGGAACGGGCACCACACACTGAGGATATTATCTGTCACACCGATGCTGAAGTATGGGGCCACTTTAAAAATGCTGATGAAGAAGTAAAGGATGTCACTAGTGTAAATAAGAAACATATTGTTTCGGTGAAATACACTCAATACGCGGAACAGACTACTAGATCCACTAACATTGCCGTGGCCGCTTTCACCACTGCTCATGCCAGGGTAAAACTTTATAATCTTCTTGAGAAGCTAGGACAAAGAGTTTTATATTGCGATACTGACAGTGTTATCTTTGTGACCAGGGCGGGGGAGGATGATCCTGCGACAGGTAAATTTTTAGGGGATTTAACGGATGAAATAGGGTCGGGTGTACAAGCGGATGCTTTTGTGTGCACGGGACCTAAGTCTTACGCTGTGCGACTTTTAAAACAGGACGGGTCTATAGATCATATTTTAAAAGCTAAGGGATTAACATTAAATAAAACAACAGGGAAAATTGTCAACTTTGATACTATGTTAAAACTTGTGTTAAATAACATTGATGATGATAATGATAACGATGAGACTGAAGAGGGGTTAATAGATGATGATGATAGTTATTATGCTAAACTTAGGAAGGATGGAGATATAACAGCGCTAGTTGTTGAAGAAATGAGAGCTAGGGGTGCTACATCCAGTTTACATGGTAAGGCGTATCGTAAAGATGAAACAAAAAACCCCCATGTTGTTTTTAATGGTAAACATTATGGCATGCGACTCCCACGTTAAGGTTAAAGCCAATAAAAAGAATTGAGATGACTACCATAAAGTGCGAAATTGCGAATGATAGCCCCAGCAAGGCGCTTACTTAAAAATACGACATACAGATTCCTTTGTGGGTTCAGGAGATCTCTTCATAGTATACAGAAACTCTGAACAATTCTTTTTACTTATTATAGTAAATAACGTGATTAATTAAATTTTTGTAACACTTAAAATAAAAAATAATATGTTTTATATATTCAATAAAGGGTTTTAAATAAAATGTAATATACATATAT
>JABUQX010074114.1:0-12500 GCA_015478945.1 Trachelipus rathkii | reverse complement strand
CATCATTATCATCATCATCATCAATGTTATTTAACACAAGTTTTAACATAGTATCAAAGTTGACAATTTTCCCTGTTGTTTTATTTAATGTTAATCCCTTAGCTTTTAAAATATGATCTATAGACCCATCCTGTTTTAAAAGTCGCACAGCGTAAGACTTAGGTCCCGTGCACACAAAAGCATCCGCTTGTATACCTGACCCTATTTCATCCGTTAAATCCCCTAAAAATTTACCTGTCGCAGGATCATCCTCCCCAGCCCTGGTCACAAAGATAACACTGTCAGTATCGCAATATAAAACTCTTTGTCCTAGCTTCTCAAGAAGATTATAAAGTTTTACCCTGGCATGAGCAGTGGTGAAAGCGGCCACGGCAATGTTAGTGGATCTAGTAGTCTGTTCAGCGTATTGGGTGTATTTCACCGAAACAATATGTTTCTTATTTACACTAGTGACATCCTTTACTTCTTCATCTGCATTTTTAAAGTGTCCCCATACTTCAGCATCGGTGTGACAGATAATATCCTCAGTGTGTGGTGCCCGTTCCGCAAATTTTCCCCAAAGAGAATTAAGGCATAACTTTGCGATGAAACGAAGACATGCATTCCCATCTATCTTAGCCCTATCCAGTTTTACCCCTTCGATTCGTTCAAAGTCTTCAATGAACTGATTGAACAGAGGACTATCTTTACTAGCTATTCCTGCAGGTAAACCTGACGCCTCTGTCTTTATCTTCAGGAAATCTTGTATATACTCTGTAAACATCCCGATCTTTGGATCGAAGTTCCAAATTTCATAAAGCTTGGTGATCTTGTATCCTTTCTTTAAAGCTAACTCTAGTTCAGGTGTAGTGTAAACACCTCTGAACTCACGTTGCCGTTCAGTATGTTCACATAATGTTTCTTGACCTTTTTCAGCACAGGTTCTACATAGGGTGAATACTAATCTTTCCTTATATCTTCCAGGCAAAACAGGTATATAGAGGTTCTGAGGAGGGAGGACCCAAACATTGGCTACACCGAAATACGTCTTGTTCACTTCTCTACTAAATGTTTCAATGGTAGGTAGTTCAGACCCCACCAATTTTGTAGGTATCCCACTAGGGAAAGCTTGAGTCTTCTGTACCCATGGATATAACGATGTGAAATCTAGGTAGTTAAGTTTGGTTTTTCCGTCTGTAGGTGGATAATAGTAGACGAATGGTTCAGTTCGACCTCCATATAGAGCTTCCCCTATATGTAATTTATTATTAGCTACATCATTGCCTACCCTATTGACAAAATGACCTAGCCCTTCTTCTTCGATTGGTTCGGGAGTGTTCATGAACCGTACCTTACATTCCTCTTTCATCTTTTTCCATTCACAACCCCATACCCTAACCACTTCGAAACCTTTAGCTCTATAGGCTGCTTCCTGGAGCATAGTTACTCTATACCGATCAAGACTTCCGACATTCAGGTGTTGTTTTCTTCCTTCTTCACATGCTTGATGCCCATGCCAAACACAGCCATGGAACAAATACACTATCCTTTTCTTTTCAACAGATCCCTTAGGATCTTTCTTTTTAGCTGCATCATCCATAGCCTTCCATTCTTGTTCATTCTTTGTTTTTAAAGTTTCATCTACAACTAAATTTTTGAGTTTCACAAACTCTGATCCGTTAATACCCGTGTATTTTGTCACAGGAACCTCAGCATATCCGTCAGGGAAAGCTGCTCTATTCTTCAGTTTAAATCCTCGCTCTCCACCGTTGCGCGCATGCTCGATATTTTGACCTGTATACCGCTGCATAAACTCCAACCATCTGATAGCCTCATAGGAATACGATTTCTGACTATCTCTACCTATATGAGCTATAGTATTAGGTTCCATGAAATGGGCTTTAAAAGTCTTGAAACATAGAGCTGCTATAGTGCAACATTCAGTTAAACAATCAATTTTAAACATGTCTCTAAACATTTTACGAAAAGCTTCAAAACTTCGGCGTAAAATATCTACATCTTGCACACAATATTTTGTACATTCAGCCTTAATATCATACATGCGCCCCGCGAATGTCGCATACCATTTTGTAAACTCTTTTTTCTCATCATCATTCATTCTATCAACCTCGAACATATCCTGAGAAGGAATAGGACCTACATAATCAAGATTGTTATGTGTGAGAAACTTGTAAGGAAAGAAACCCTTATCTAGATCCCCCTTAAGACCCATACATTTAGGCAAGGATTTTAAAGCACAGGGCATGTAGTTAATTGTATCTTTAAATTCAATATTTTTATACGCCGTCATTGAAATGATCTTTGTTCCTCGTTTAAGGGGATTACCATTAATAGCATCACCTTCAGGTCTTCCTAACAGTCTATTGTACACGAACTGTGTATCGAAACGACCACCGTTGTGTGCTGCCACAACGATGGAGTCTTTTGGATGAGCTTTAGCAAATGCAGCAATATAATTTATAAACTGATCTACAGGACATTTTTCATACTCATTTGTAGCATTCTCATTTAAATAAAAAACTTCTTTTCGTTTCGTCTTACAGCTCTCACAATTCGTTAATTCTTCTTTACTGCATTTATAACATACAATCATACTCACAAGAAGATAAGGGACCATATCGATCAGTTCATTATTAGTTTCAGGGTTAATCTGAGGATTATGTTGATATGTTTCGATGTCATAGTAGAAGGTGTATGTATTGTTTTTCTTCTTCCCGTCATCCTTAATTTCTATAGGTTTCATGTAGCATTTATGCTTCCCATCCTCAGGGTTATAGGTCTCATAACATACATTACAGCGCATTTCCTTACATTTATGTCTTGTTTTACCCCCCTTATCAGGTATTATTAGTGTGTCACAGTCTTTACATATATAAATTTTTCCGCATATATCCTTATGATTTTCTAAACATGCAGCATCGTAAAAGTTACGATTGCATTCCCCACAGTAATGTAGAGCCCCACCCACGATAAGTTTTCCTAGACATTCATACTTTAAACATTGTTTACAATTATAATACTCGCATTCGTACTCATGATGATGGAACATATTATCTACAAAGCTATAGCATTTCGTACAAAAAACATCCCCCCTGATATTTCTGTTGCCGAGACCCTCAATGGTTAAACGTACTACGTTATTAGGAACATAGAAATAGTGTTCTTTCACTCTATCATAACCTAGGACATATAAAACTTTATCTCGGTCGTTTTCCGTGGGTTTATGTACCACACTGAACTTTCTTTCCCCTTCGTTACTATAAACAAAAATACGACAATCTAATGTCTTCTCTATAATAGCGAATTTATCTGACCCTAGCGGGCTAGCAAAATCTAATCCACAGTCCTTAGCTATTTCTATACCTTTATCTTTCACATCTTTTGGCTTGATCTGATGACCAAATCCCTTATCTTTTGGGTCTTTAGGCTTAATATCATGAGCCTCTTTCTTTTCATTATACAGTTGAGCCAACGCTATGGCTTTAAACCCACAACCTACATTGTCTGGAACCATACAGCTTTTTCTATTTATCTGTACTCTTTTGAACAGATGACACCTCTTAATTTTACTTGTTTTATAAAAGTTTGCATTTGTGGGGATTATTACACCATTCCCTTTTGGGTTGTGAACCACCTTGACCTCTATAATAAAATCGGAAAACGTGTATTGGTCTCCTGATTGGAAAGCTGCTTCGAGTCGTTCACAGAGATAGGGTACAATGTTATCATTACGTACTATTTTTTTAAATGGTATATTTACATAAAATTCATTCCTAGCCCCATCGTTGAATGTAAAGGTGAATCGTACCTCATACTCATTATATTTGATTTCACCTCTTAAATGGGTGATTATATCCAAGATAACACGACTAAAGGCATCGGAAATATCAAGCCCTTGATTAAACACTCTATCTTCAATGACTCTTATTCTGTATTTGTGGATATCTAGAATCCCTGACTTTCTACCATACCCGATTCTCTTCATATCGATGAACTCGGCTGTGAAGTCCTCATTCTTCCGCTTTTTCTGTTAAAAAGAGAACATAAGATAAATAAATAGCTCACATGAGTGTAAAGTATATATTATATATATATATATATGGACATTTATATAGATGTTGGAATATATATATATATATATTATACTATATATATATATATAATAAATATATATTATATATATATAAATATATATATATATATATATATATTATATATATATATATATTATATATATATATATATTAATGAAGAAGAAGAAGCAAGGAAAGAAGGAAGAAAGAAGAAGAAGAAGAAGGAAGAAAGAGAAGAAGAAAGAAAGAAGAAGAAGAGAAAGAAGAAGAAGAAGAAGAAGAAGAAGAAGAAGAAGAAGAAGAAGAAGAAGGAAGAAAGAAGAAGAAGAAGAAGAAGAAGAAAGAAGAAAGAGAGAAAGAAGAAAGAAGAGAGAAGGGAAGAAAGAAGAAGAAGAAGAAGAGAAGAAGGAAGAAAAGAAAGAAGAAAGAAGGAAGAAAGAAAAGAAGAAGAAGAATAAGAAAGAAATAAGAAGAAGAAAGAAGAAGAAAGAGAAGAAGAAAGAGAATAAGAATAATAATAATAATAATAATAACAATAATATGAAAGATGGTTATATAAAATTGTGTTAAGTTATAACTAGAAATATATATATATATATATATATATATATATATATATATATATATATATATATATATATATATATATATATATATATATATATATATATATATATATATATATATATATATATATAAAATATAATAATATATAAATATATATAATATATATATATATATATATATATATATATAACAACGATAATCCTAAAAGCTGAAAAATAATAAATATATACTTTATAGAAATAATAATAATAATAATAATAATAATAATAATAATAAAGAATACACCTACCCCTCTACGTGATCCATCGGCAGCCGTGTCACATGTGGAGTCATCAGCTGTATCAACATCCATATCTTGTAGGGATTCCACAGGAGCAGCAGCAGCAGCAGCATCAGCAGCACCATCAATCATTCCATCAGTATTGTTTGAGGTAGAGGAGACCACCGGTAACGCTGCGGACGATGACGATGAGGAACCTCCTGCTCCTGCATCAGGAACCCAACGTCCTGTTCGCACAAGCTCTCGATTGATGATTGCTCGTCTTTCAGCCTCTGCAGTGTTAGTGAGGCTAGCTCTAGGTTCCGCCAAACGACGTTTTGGCTGCTTCTTCTTACGAACAGTAACAGGTTCACCATTACCATCTTCTACAGATCCATCATGTTGTTGTTGTTGTTGTTGTTGTTGTTGCTGTTGAGGGCTACCTTTGAGACCAGCATCATGCTTTCCGTCATTAGATCCATCATTTGTCCCATTTCCACCACCATCTCCACCACCATTGCTTTTACCTTGATGTAGCAGAATGGTCGAAAAAAAAAAAAAAAAAAAAAAAAAAAAAAAAAAAAAAAAAAAAAAAAAAAAAAAAAAAAAAAAAAAAAAAAAAAAATTGTATAATAAAATTTTAAAAAATAAAATTTGTAAAAATTTAAAAAATTAAAATTAACTTTTTATAATAAAATTAAAATTAACTTTTTTATAATAAAATTAAAAATTTGTACTCTTGTATAATAAAATCTGAAAAAATTAAATTTTGTATAATTAAAATTAAAATTAAAAAACTTATAAAACTTACAGCAAGCATTTTCATCAAGTTCTGCATTCTTCCTGTACTAAACACGTTGAAGATCGCCATTTTCGTTTTCGAATGCACAAGTTCTGTAATAAGAAAAAAATATTATTATTATTATTATTATTATTATTATTATTATTATTATTATTATTATTATTATTATTATTATTATTATTATTATTATTATTATTATTATTATTCTGACTCATATCATCCTTACATACACACCTAGATGCTCACAAGTTGGCTCACCGTCTATAACTATCCCAACATCCCTCAGTCACCATTTAAATATACCCGTGTTAAAAAATATTGCGCAATCCCAACAAGCCCCGCCCCTAACAGCTGTGTATATGTATATAGAACTGTATGTATTAATGTTTCGTGTCATTAACGTACAAGTAACATCAAGATGCACATGTTACAAAAATTCATCTTCCGATCACCATGTACATCTCTCGTGTGTGGTCCAACAGGATCAGGTAAAACGTTTGCGTTATTAAAATTTTTAAAATTCCCTGACCTATTTGAACAATATCCAGTTAAAATTATTTGGTGCTATAATGTTTATCAAGAAAAATTTAATGAGTATAAAGATATAATACAGTTTCACGAAGGTGTATATGATGTCAAAACTCTAGAAAATATTCAGGGTCATAAAGTTATAATCATTGATGATTTGATGCATAAACTGAATGAGGTTATAGCTGAAACTTTCACTGTTTACTCACACCATTTAAATATTTCTCTGTTTTTTATAACTCAAAACATTTTCCATCAGAATAAGTATATGAGAGACGTGTCTTTAAATACTCAATATTTAATATTGTTTGGTCAAAGAAGAGATGTAAGTCAGATTAATGTATTAGCCACCCAAATGTTCCCGAATCAAAGAAAAGAATTTTTAAAGGTATATAAGGAAGTTACATCTGTACCTCATGGTTATTTAGTATGTGATCTTCATCCTAAGAACACACATAGAGTATTGTTACGTACAAACATCCTACCTACAGAAACTGAAACTGTTTACATTCCTGAATAAAAAATGAGCAAGTTAGTGAAAAAATATTTACCCATTATAAAAAATTATAGGAAACTTAGTAAAGCTGAAAAAACCAAACATCTACAAAATTCAGCTTTCGCTCGATGTATATGCGAAGTGTGTCTTAATCTTATAAATAATAACGTGCCCATAAAAGAACATCAGAAACAAAAGCTACGTCGACATAGTAACATCATTAAAAAACTTACTCGTAAAATTAAAAAGAAGAATTTTGTTAAAAAAAAAGAAATTACTGTTGAAAGGAAGCGGTGTATTCCTACCCTTGTTATTTTCTATTGTAGGCCCTGTTCTATCCAAATTGCTGGGTGGTTAAAACTAATAATAATAATAATAATGAAGAAAGTTGCCATTATACCCTTCTCTGATTACGAAAAAATGAATAATAATAATAATAATACATATCAACAACAACAACAGCAACAACATCAGCAACAACAGACTCAACCTATTGCTTTATATGATCCTAAACTACAGCAAATGTCAAGTATCGAAAACGAACTCGGTCAAATTTTAAATTCACATATGAATATTCATGATAAAAGAGTTAAATATCAAGAGGTATTACAAAAATTAATAGAATTGAAAGAAAAATATACCAATGATAATACACCAGTGTCTACAAACGAGCATGAAGAAACAGAAGGTAATAAGGATTTTAAAAACATTTTAGAAACCAGTCTACCTCCTACAATAAAAAATAAAGGCTTAGCGTTATATAATACATTAAAAGGTCAAATTAATTGGGACACTACAGGTCAGATTGTGATAGATGGCAGTCCCATTATAGGATCAAATATTGTGGATTTGGTTTCGGATCTTGTTCGCAATTGGAAAAGAAATCCAGTTATAGGCTGGAATATAATAAAACAGAAATTAAGAACCATTAATTTTCCAAAAAGTTTAATATTAAATATGGATCGCTTAGCTGATGTAGAAAACGTGTATTCTACACCTAAGGCTATAGCTTCAGGCTCTTCAGCTGTCGCAACACCTGTATCCTCTCCTTTAGGGTTATTCAGAAAACGAAATAACAAACAACCTTATCCCAGTGCAAAGAAATTACGAAAAAAGATAAGCGTAAGTCGAGAATGGTTAAAAATGTAAGCCTAAGGCTATATTACAAATGAACCCTCTTAGGGTTAAGAAAAAACATAACATTACGCAATAGTTATAAGCCACGCCCCTCCTTCTTGTTAGGGTTACCGTTTTAGGGTTAGCTATGTATAAACCGGTTTGTTGCATCATCTTTTGTTATTGTGAGAGAGAGGATTACATTCTTCTTAAAAGAGCGATAGCTGACGCTCATCATTAGTTGAACGTCTGACATTAAACTATCAAGATGGTTTCTCTTGTGAATAATAAATTTGTAAACGATATTATAGCATGGAAGGTATCTCATCCTAAAAATATTGTAAATTTAACTTTCCATCGTAAGTCGAGTGGTGACCGATACTTTACCTGCACTGATTCATCTCATCCCCATAACAGACTCTTATTCCTATCATGTGAAGAATTAAGCCGCGTATTTGATGAAGTTAACACATGGATAAAAGCAAATTATATTTCATCATCTGTAACAAATTCCTGGGGAGTGGCGATCAATGGCGGTGAAGAATGTGATTCAAAAAGGTTAACTCTTGTTTTTTCACTACATAACAATATCGAATCCATTGATTTGCGTATTTGGTGGCGACCTAATTCAACTGGAATTTTCCGACCTACTTCAAACGGCATTTCTGTATATGGTTCTGACAATATTACAGCCTTTATCAAAATGCAAGAAGAAATATCTAAACGCATGGTTGAAGTTGATTTACTGGATGAACTCATTAATTTATCACACAATATACTCTACACAATATATGATGAACACAATGTGATCGAATCAAAGGATCCCGGAGTTATTGATGCTATCGATCTTGAAAAATTCACCTATCTTTATGACAAAGAAATGAAAATATCAGGATACAATGAACAATCTTTGAAAATATCGGCCCGTGATATCTACACATATGTCACGAACCAAGGCCTAAGTAGTTTAGAACAATATATTGAGTGTACACAGTGTATGTTAAATGTTAAACCTCATTCTTGTTAAATATATATATATATATATATATATATATATATATATATTAATATACTATATATATATATATATATAATATATATATATATATACTATATATATATATTTTACTAATATATTATACGAATGTAATATTTTTTATTATATGTATCTGTTTTAAAACATATTATGTAAGATGTATATTAAAATTGCTTTTTCTTACGACTTTTTATCCTGTGTTATATATATATGATTTTTTATTTTTATATGTCAGTGTTAATAATGGATGCTAAGGATGTGGTTGATAAATATTATTTCGATGTGAAACAACCTTATAGTTATGGAGGGTTTTCGAGGTTTGCATCAAAGTTCCCTCAACTTAATAAAAAAGAATTGAAAAAATATTTAGAAGGAGAGGATGCATTTACGTTACATAAACCTATACGAAAAAAATTTCCGACACGAAAGACCATAGCCCCTTACTTAGATAATGTATGGCAATTAGACTTAACAGATATGATAAGATATAAAGTATACAATGATGACTATCAATATATTCTTTTCGTAATAGATGTATACTCCCGATTTTTATGGTTAAAGGCTTTAAAAGATAAAAAGTCAAAAACAGTGGCATTAGCTGTTAGAGAAATTATAAATAAAGAAGGACGCTATCCTCATTTACTATGGACAGATCAAGGTTCAGAATTTTTAGGTAAAGAGTTTCAAGAAATAGTTACAGATTATGGTATAGGATACTATAATACATTTTCGGTTAATAAAGCAGCAATAGTTGAAAGAGTGCAAAGAACTATAAAAGAAAGAATGCATAGATATTTTACGAAAATGAATACGTTTAAATATATAGATATACTACAAGATCTAGCTTACTCTTATAATAGAAGTTACCATCGTACAATTAAGAAGACACCAACAGAAATGATGAAAACAATGCCACCGAAACATATTAACACAGACCGTAAAATAAAAGATAGTACGGATGTTAAAGTTGGAGATTATGTGAGAGTATCGAGGGTGGGTGAAAATTTCAGAAAAGGGTATGAACAGGGATGGTCAAAGGAAGTCTTTAAAGTAGATGCCATTAGAGAATTCCCTAAAGATGGTTTAAAATTATACTATGTTGAAGATTTAGATGGCGAAAAAATAAAAGGGGGGTTCTATAAACAAGAAATACAGAAAATACGATTCGATCCTGAGAATCATGAGTATAAAATAGAAAAAATATTAGGTTCTAGAGGGAAAGGTAAAAATAAACAGTATCTTATCAAATGGTTAGGCTACCCTATGAAGTTTAATAGCTATATAAAGGCTAGTGAAATTAAGAAACAGTGATTAGTACATATTGTGACAATGGAGAGCGAAGATCATCTCTATCTAACGCTGCCTTCATCGGCATCTATGGATCTGTATCCTAGTAATAAAATATCAGACTATACAACCCAATTATTGAATCCTATAAAACTAGAACGAGAAGTGTATGAAGCAGGATTATGTGAGATGATAATAGATGCTGATGTTGAGAATATACCAGAGACCCATTCTGCATTTATAATATTTAGAAATTCTGAACATGTTAAAAATGTATTAAAAATTAATGCTAATATGACCGTTGTCAAACATGATGAAAAAGATTATTTCTATGAAAAATATTATATAAATCGAGGTCTTTATAAATCTGTTACAGATGTGTTCGTGGATTTAAACAAAAAATTTGAAACAAGTCAATTATGTAAAGATTTAGTTTTTCTAGTTAATAAACCCTTTAATGAGGATAACGCGTTAATCACTTTAAAATCTCAAGCTCATGTGAATTTGAAAGATAGAAGTTTATTTATTTTCCACCCTTCAGAATGGTTTCGTAAATGTAATTATGGGCGTGAAGACCCTGTATTGCAAAATAATGATATCAAAACATCTGTAAAGGATCTAATACGATATATACCAACGATGGAAGAGCATGTGTCAAAAATTGACACCGAGAGCTCATTACATTTTGTATGCCTACCTTCTAAGATGTTTCAAGATCCAGGTGTAGCATATGTTTACAGTGATATTGTTGAATCTCAGTATGTGGGCAGTACTAAAACTCAGTTGCTTAGAGCTGTACATTTTCCTAAAGATACGAGAATTATAAGTTTTCCTAGTGTACATTATATACCTTTGAATAATGCACATTTTAGAACTATAAGAGTGTATATAAGAGATGTCGAGGGAAAACCATACCCATTTGCTGTTGGTACTGCCATGTGTAAAGTGCATATAAGACGGAAGCTCCGTTAAGTAATAATAATAATAATAATAATAATAATAATAATGGAGAGAGAAAGAGTCTTTAGAGGTTCAAGAATGCAGAGGGGTTATGGTTTAGGTGGAATCTTCGCTTCATTGTTTCGTCGAGCTGTCCCTTTACTTAAATCGGGTGGTAAATATATAGCTAAAAAAGCAGTAAGAACAGGAATAGACACTATCCAGGACATCATGACAGGGGTTGAACCTAGGACAGCTGTTAAACGTAGAATAGCAGACACGTCGGATGATATATTTGACACTGTAAAACGTCGAGTACGTAGAAAGACTTACGGGGAGAGGGAGAGGTAGAAAAACGAAAAGAAGACGTGTCAATAATAATGATAATTCAAAGAAAAGGAAAAAATGTAAAAAACTAAAGAAAAAAAAAACAAAACATGTTAAAAACGCATGTAACTAAAAAAGAAAACAGAAAGAGTTTAAAAAAGCGTAAAATTTGTAAAAGGAAAATAAAAGATATCTTTGCTATGTAATATATATATATATAGGTGTAATTGTAAAATATGATCATTAAGTTTTTAGCACCCTTGAAAGCAACATGCATCTCCTTCATCATTCAAGTCCTTGTTGTTGCAAGAGTGAATTAGATTTGTTCACCCTACCGGCCACCCAGATTTCTGTTCAGGATAGTAATTTTATTTGTATCAATCCAGTTCATGCGACTACAAATACAGATGTACCTCTTGAATTCAATATCCCAGGCGCTTCTGACCAGTACTTAGATCCTGCGGGTGTGTTTTTATATTTGAAAATTAAATTAGTTAATGAAGATGGATCAGATCTCACTGATGATGCCCACTCTGTGTTTCCTACATCGAATTTCTTATATTCAGCTTTTAGTCAAATAGAGGTATTTTTAAACGAGACATCGCTTGGTGCTTCTGTAGCAAGTTATCCCTATAGAAGTTATATAGAGACCTTGCTTAATTTTTCTCTAGATGCTAAATCATCAACTTTACAAGCCTGCGGCTACTATAACATAGACGAAGATAGTAAAATCGCAGATATCTATACGAAGAATAAAAGTAAACCTTTGACTTACTATGGGAGAGTCAATGGCGATATATTCTCACAAGAGCGCCTTATTCTACCATCTGTTGATACCAGAATACGATTAACACGATCAACCCCCCAATTCGCTCTAAACGTTAAAAGTAAAGCCACTGCAACAACTACAGCTCCAACTCCAGTGTTTCAAATTCTTGAAACATTTCTTTACGTGCGAAAAGTAAAATTATCATCAGCCCGACATATGGAGATAGAAAAAACTCTTTTGACTGATACTGCAAAATACCCTATTCGACGAATTGAAACTAAAATCTTTAATTTTGCAGCAG
>JABUQX010074113.1:25000-26233 GCA_015478945.1 Trachelipus rathkii | reverse complement strand
CCTCTCTCTCTCTCTCTCTCTCTCTCTCTCTCTCTCTCTCTCTCTCTCTCTCTCTCTCTCTCTCTCTCTCTCTCTCTCTCTCTCTCTCTCTCTCTCTCTCTCTCTCTCTCTCTCTCTCTCTCTCTCTCTCTCTCTCTCTCTCTCTCTCTCTCTCTCTCTCTCTCTCTCTCTCTCTCTCTCTCTCTCTCTCTCTCTCTCTCTCTCTCTCTCTCTCTCTCTCTCTCTCTCTCTCTCTCTCTCTCTCTCTCTCTCTCTCTCTCTCTCTCTCTCTCTCTCTCTCTCTCTCTCTCAAAAAAAATCTCTCTCTCTCTCTCTCTCTCTCTCTCTCTCTCTCTCTCTCTCTCTCTCTCTCTCTCTCTCTCTCTCTCTCTCTCTCTCTCTCTCTCTCTCTCTCTCTCTCTCTCTCTCTTTCTTTCTCCTCTCTCTCTCTCTCTCTCTCTCTCTCTCTCTCTCTCTCTCTCTCTCTACGTCTAATTTAATCTTTGAAAACCTCTCTCTCTCTCTCTCTCTCTCTCTCTCTCTCTCTCTCTCTCTCTCTCTCTCTCTCTCTCTCTCTCTCTCTCTCACTCTCTCTCTCTCTCTCTCTCTCTCTCTCTCTCTCTCTCTCTCTCTCTCTCTCTCTCTCTCTCTCTCTCTCTCTCTCTCTCTCTCTCTCTCTCTCTCTCTCTCTCTCTCTCATAAAATGAAAAAACTCTCTTTTTCTATCTCTCTCTCTCTCTCTCTCTCTCTCTCTCTCTCTCTCTCTCTCTCTATATATATATATATATATATATATATATATATATATATATATATATATATATATATATATATATATATATATATATATATATATATATATATATATATTTTATTTTTTAAATATAAAAGTAAATAAGAATTCATTAGTATATCATTATAGGTTAATTTGAATAAACTTTTCTTTTTGCGTTTTTTTTTTTTTTTTTTTTTGGTGAAATAATAAAGTATAACCTTTTTTTTTCAGATAGAGTTTATATATTATAATATATATACCCTCTTATTTTTTACTTTATGAGTTTATGTAAAACTCAAAAAATAATAATAATTTTATACCAGTTTACAGTTATCAAGAAAATTTGAAATTTAAGAATCTAAAGAAATTTACTAAGGAATTTTAAAATATGTGTTAGCACATGTGTATAACAGTTTCCAGTAGTGATTTTTGCCTTTAAAATCTATTAAAACCAATAAAAACCACATTAAAACCATCAA
>JABUQX010074113.1:7500-22500 GCA_015478945.1 Trachelipus rathkii | reverse complement strand
ATATATATATATATATATATATATATATAGGATAGTCACCCTAGGCACGTAAAATAATACTTTAATAAAACATCACAGATAAAATTATGAAATATAAACAAAACAAAGTAACCATTAGCTTTCGCCTAATACAATCAAAGGCCTCTGTCCGATGGAATGACAAGAATATACAAAAATAAAAAAAGTTAAATGAAAAATATTGTTTAATTTAGTTGGCCGTCCCTCCTCTTCACATCCTTAAGGCATCCTGAATTTAGGAGTATAGAATTTTGAATAATGTCAAGGCTCACTTCGCCCGGTATTTTAATAAAATTATCAGTATTGTATATATATATGACGATTCAATTATTTTCCTCTTCATAACTTGATTGATGTATTTCAATGGAGAAACGGAATTTATATTGATTTTATGGTCGTGCAGAGTTCGATGGACTGTTAAAGCTGAATTAGGAGAGTCTTTGATAAGATCATGTTTATGTTGTTTAACTCGTCTGGGTAGATCATTAGTCTCGCCGATGTAAACAGATGGACAGTCATAGCAGGGAATTTTATAAATGCATTGCGTTTGATAAGTATTAATTTTAGGGGGTTTAAAAACTTTTTTCAAGGGAATTGTATTACTTTTTATAAAGCGAATATTTTTGGGAAGATGTTCTTTTAATTGATGATTTAAATTATAAGGAATGGGAAGATAAGAAAAAGTGGTGTGAGGAATGGGAGGGTTACTATTATAGAATTTTTGTTTGGCTTTGCGAAATGCTGAATTAATGACATAAGGAGGATATTTTAGTTTGATGAAAGTAGAAAAAAGAAATTGAGTTTCTGTTGAGAGATTAGGAGGAGAGCAAACTCGAAGGGCTCTAAGATAGAGGGCAGTTAGTGTAGCTAATTTTGTGTTATATGTATGAGTCGAAAACCAATGTATATAAGAGGAGGAAGAAGTGGGTTTTCTGTAGACAGAAAAGGATAGATGTGGAGAGTTTTTCCATGAAATTAAAGTATCAAGAAAAGGTAGAGAAGAGTTAATAGGTAATTCATGTGTGAAGGAGATAGAGGGATGAATGTTATTGATATGTTGTAAAATGAAATTTATATTGATGTCATTTGGAAGTGCGCAGAACACGTCGTCCACATAACGAAGCCATGTGGCATTAGAAAGAGAAGGGTGATGAATAACGTAGTGGTGTTCAAAGAGTTCCATAAAAATATTGCTTAAAGTGGCAGATAAGGGAGAACCCATTGAGAGGCCATAAGTTTGTTTGTAAAAAGAATTGTTAAAAGTAAAGAAACTGTGATCAAGTGTGAGAGAAATAAGTTGCTTAAGAAGGGAGAAAGGATAATTTAAAGTGATGTTATGTTCTTGAATATAGTTTTCTAGTAAGTTTAGAGTAAATGGGACAGGTACGGAAGTGAAAAGGGAGGTGACGTCAAAGCTAAGAAATTGGTGTGTGGAAGGATTAAGTGTATGAATACGTTGTATGAAATCTTCTGTATTGATGAGATGGGAAGGTGAAATTTTGCCGATTAATGGTTTTAATTGAGAAGATAACCAGGAAGAAAGTTTATAAGTAGTGCAATTAGTATTGGAAATGATAGGGCGTAAGGGGTGATTAGGCTTGTGAATCTTTGGCAAGCCATAGAAGTGGGCAAGATCAGTCATGTACGCCTTATTTTTATTATAAATGTCGGGTATATTACTACTTGCGTTCAAGCAAATTTATATTATATATATATATATATATATATATATATATATATATATATATATAATATATATATATATATATATATATATATATATATATATATATATATATATATATATATATATATATATATATATATATATATATATTTAATACAACTTATTCTTCTAGAAAATCAATTATTTTCTAAAAATTTCTTTCAAAAATATTTATTTAATTTAATTAATTAAATGTATTCCTTTTTTATAATTAAAATTATTAATTAATTGAAATTATATTTAATTTTCATCCTAAGTTTTAAGACTTTCTAGAGTTTCTTGACTTGCATTTAATTTTAGCTAACCTCCGCCTCGGCCCCCGGCCCTGGGCCCTGGCCCCGGTCCCGCAATTAGGAGCAGCCCGGCCCCGGCTCCCGGCCCCTGGCCCCGGCCCCGGCCCCCGGCCCCGCAAAATTCCCGCCCCGGGTCGGTCCCTAACCAAAGGTGATGTCGATAGCCAAAGAAAACCTGTGAGACTGGCACAATTTCAAATTTTGATGATGTTTTAGAAATCTACTACTCATAATTACCTCAAAAACGAGGGAAATAAATTAATACGCTGTCACTTCCTTCCTCTTTAGGAGAAAGGACTTCGATTGAGACAGCCAATGTAGAACATCCTTTTAGGCTCAGTGAAATTGACAGCAAAGAGTTTCCTTCCCTGCGGGTGTCAATGTTGTTCAACAAATTTTTAATTCTGTTGACAGATTACTTAAATTATATAGCTATATAATATATTTAAAATATATATATATATATATATATATATATATATATATATATATATATATATATATATATATATATATATATATATATATATATATATATATATATATATATATATATATATATATATATATATATATATATATATATATATATATATATATATATATATATATATATATATATATATATATATATTAGGATTCACTTGCTCCGGCCCTTTATCTTCGGCTCCGGCCTTTTTAAAGATCTCCGGCTCCGGCCGGAGACCACTAGTCTCCGGCTTTCTCCGGCCGGAGACCTATATTTTTAAAAGGTAGTTTTGAAAATAAAAATAGTTATAATTCATTGAAAGTAATAATGAGACATTTAATGAAATAAATTTATTTAGAAGAACTGATTCATACAAAAAGTGTAAAAAATTATTTTAATATTTTTTTGCTGTAGTGATAATATTAAGTCAAACTAATAACTAATATTATAACTATAATAATATATAATAATATGAATGGGCCTATATGACACCATTTACTAAATTGACTAATTATTTTGATAAACAACTTAAAAAGGGTTTGATATCCAAAATGACTACCCCTAACAAAAATACACTTTTGATAAATCTAGCTTTAAAAATGCAATACAGAAATAGGTAAATGAAATTGGTAAAAGAACTTTTAAACTACATGCCATATCTGACCAAAAGACTAAAAAATTATGATATATATCCTTAATCTTTAAATTATTAAAGAGCTTTTAAGTTTTAACATACTAACCTAGGATTCATTCTATATATAAAAAGATTATGAAAATATATATATATATATATATATATATATATATATATATATATATATATATATATATATATATATATATATATATATTATATATATATTATATATATATATATATATATATATATATATATATATATATATATATATATATATATATATATATATATATATATATATATATATATATATATATATATATATATATATATATATTATAAAATGGAATGTACCAGCTGTTATCGATACTGTATAGAGTATCACAATATAATTTTTTGAGAAATTTAAATTATATTGTTAAACACAAAGTCAGTGAAAGGAAAGTTAAATAGCTTATGCATTGCTATTTAGGTAACCATTCTCTAATATTTAAAATCAAATGCTCTTAAATTATGATGAAGAAACAGGAGCTGATCAGCTAGTGTTGGAGAAAGACGATTCCTTTTACTTGTATAAATATTTCCTGCTTGGCTAAACATTCTCTCGCTAAATACACTTGAAGGTGGAGCAGAGAGATATTTCCTAGCTAATTCAGGTAAGATGCAATCAGGATAAAGAGCTTTTCTTTCTTTCCACCATAACAGTGGATCAGCATCCGATTTTCGTTCCATAAGTGGTGCTGCAAAATATTTATCCACAGTAGTTTGAATAGTATTTTCTAATTCATGTTGTTTTCTCTCACTGCTGCTTCTACGTTTGCATTTTAACTTTTTCTCCTTTGATCAGTTCCACTTGGTTTGATTGTATCTGAATATTCTTCATTTTTTTCTGACGATTTTTCTTGTAGCATGTCATCAAAGCACTTCCAGAAAATTGAATGTGTTTCCTTCTCAATATCTGCCGTTTCATTTTCAGATTCTTCATGTGAATCTGTATGAGACTGATCATTTTGATCATCATTTGTTCATCAGAATCTGAACTTAATGTAATATTTTCTTTAGCTTTTATAAAAAGTTTTACTTCTTCTTTGAGCATAAATTTTATTTTATTCTGATCAATAATATCAAAGGGAGCTAATTTGTATTGTGGATTTAGAACTGTTGCAAGTACATAAAGTTTCTTCTCTTTAATGGTACCAAAACGTTCAGTAACAGAATTTAAAAGTTCATCTTTCATAGTTTTTACACCACTATCCTTCCAAGTTTTTGCTAAATATTTTTGCAATGCATTAACTGCAGGTATTACAAAAGATAAATCTACATCATCATCACTCGCTGTTTTAGTTAATTCTTCAAATGGTTGTAGCAATCTAATTATATTCTCCATTAGCTTCCAGTGATTTGCATTTAAGATATCTAGATTGTTTTTCGAATTTGAAGAATATATAGTAATTGCAATTTTTTGCTCTATGATCCTTTGCAGCATATAATATGATGAATTCCATCTTGTTTCCACATCTTGGATAAGCTTGTGTATTGGCAAATTTTGAGATTTTTGAATTTCAGTTAACTTAGTTGTAGCAATTGGTGATCTACTAAAATGACCTACAATTTTCCACATAAAGTAATTAAATCTTTAGTTGATTTTTGAGAAAATAAAGCATCATGTATTACTAGCTGTAAGGAATGAATAAAACATTTATAACATCTGTCACTCTCATGAATATTTTCTTTTTTTAAATTCCAGCTCTTAAGTATTTCCTCACTTTTTAGACATATATTTTCTGCTGAGTGAGAAACACTAAAACTACTGATTTGTAATGTTTCACTCTTCCTTTGAAAATCTTTATCAATCCAATGCCCTGACATACTTATAAAGCTTTCATTGTTATATGAGCAAGTCCAAATATCTGATGTTAATGATATTGCTTGAATTTCTTGCAGCTGAAGTGTTATTTTGTTCTTTACCCTTTTATATATTTGTTGGGATAATCTCTTCTGAAAAGTACCTCCTTGATAGAATATTATATTGTAGACATACGTGATTTATTAATCTCTTAAGACCAATGTCTTCAACAAAAGAAAATGGCAGATTGTCCACAGCAATCATTTCCCCAATTTTGAAATGAATTTCTGTGCTTTTTCTATCATTAATGTCCCAAATCTTTGTTTTATCAGTTATTTCAAACAGTGCAGGCTGAAGAAATCTTTTTTTAATAGAGGTAGAAGTTGATGATATGGATGGACATGGATCATCATCTGCTGTGTCTGTGATATCATGTTTTCTTTTTTCGGCCACTTTTCCTCTTGAAGATTCAGATATTTCTTTTATCTTCAAATATATGGTTTTATGTTTCTTTTCAAGATGATCCAGTAAAGGTTTTGTGCTATAATATTTTGAACCTTTCTTTGGGTTTCCTCTTGATAGTAATGTATTACCAGTAGCGCACAAGTAGTTCACACCTCACGGGTTTAGCCCTCTTCAAGTAGTGTAACCTCTCTAGGTAGTTACTACTTAAGATACGTAATAATGAAAGTGCATATACTGTATGTTTAGAGTCAAACCTTCATATATATATATATATATATATATATATATATATATATATATATATATATATATATATAATATATATATATATATATATATATATATATATATATATATATATATATATATATATATATATATATATATATATATAAGGTAAGTATAAATGGAAATTACATTCTCCGGCCGGAATTAAAATTTTCATTCTCCGGCCTCCGGCCAAAATTACTCTCCGGTGCATCTCTAATATATATATATATATATATATATATATATATATATATATATATATATATATATATATATATATATATATATATATATATATATATATATATATATGGACATTTATAAGTGGTTGACTCCGTTAATATTAGGTTAGGTTAATTTAGGTTAAGTTTGGTTAGGTTAGGTTAGATTAGGTTAGGTTACCCTATATTGTATTTACCCTAAAATTATTGAAATTACGATACATTTTTTATTGATTTTTGTTCCTGGAGTCAATCTCTTATAATAGCTAGATATACATATAGCTAAAATTCTTTATATATATATATATATATATATATATATATATATATATATATATATATATATATATATATATATATATTTAGATGACAGATGTACGGGAGGTATGTATATTTTTTTTTTTTTTAGAGGTGTACTCTGAAATCTATCGAAATTGACATTTTTTTCCGGTTCCGGTTCCGGCCGGAATTTTGCAAAATTCCGGCCGGAACCGGAATTACTAATGTACTTGATAATTAAAAAATTTGCTGGTAAGGATTTATTTTACATAACCCATAGCCCATCTTTTAACAAAATATAATGGTAGCCTTGTGTAGTATTCATACACAGTGTATTACATACCTACAGTATTATTGAAATAAAGTTTACTCAAATATCTCAAAATATAGGATAATAAGATACTCATTAAATTCAAATTTAAAACCAAAATTAAATAAATAAAAAAAGTCCTCCCCCAGGAAGGTCTCACGACCTGTCAGTGGGACCCATCGAGAAAGGTCCTTGGGTTCCACGGGCCTAACGACTAAATCCGCTGGCTGGCCAGGCCTATCGCGGATGCCGGGAAATTTCCCCACTAGTAGCAAAGCACGCTACCAATGTACTCATTAACGTCTGAGTGAGACGAAGCTAGAGTTAATAGAGAATAGCTCACATTCTCTCGCTCCACCCAGTCTCGAACCTGGGTATGCAATATATATATATATATATATATATATATATATATATATATATTATTATATTTTTATATATATATATATATATATATATATATATATATATATATATATATATATATATATATATATATATACTAGTAAATGCTTTAATGATTTAATTTTAATTACAGATTTTATTAATAAATTGAGAATAGCCTATTAAAAAATAGTCCTCTTTGATTAAAGAAAAATGAGTGATTGTGATATTGAAGAACTTTTTTATACCCCTTTAAAAAGGAAAAAATTGTAAGTAAAGTATTTTTTTTTTATATATTTAATATTTATCTATCCATTTTCATATACCTTTTGATTTTTAGTAATATTTATTCTTATTTTTTTTTTTAGTTTGTAAGGATATAGGTATTCAGTTAGGTTAATAGTTTTAATAGTGTTTTAAACTGAGTAACAGTCTTTACTTTGAATTCATTTAGAGTTTTAGCCATTTGTGGTTGTAGTTTATTGACTTTTGTGAGTTGGCCCAAGAAAAACGTACATAGGTATTATATAAATTTTTATTTTATTTTTTCACCATTTTTTTTTTTTTTACTATAGCTATTAGCTATGCTTGTTCTCCCTGTCATTGAACTTAAAAATATTTTTACTTTCTTTTAGACATGAGCAATGACTAAATATAGATATAATTGCCATGTTAGAAAATGAGTGTGCGGTTACATATTACATTTTGCAATTTAATATTTGCGCGGTATTTGGACTTAACCTGACTTCGTCACCACAATATATATATATATATATATATATATATATATATATATCCCATATATATATATATATATATATATATATATATATATATATATATATATATATATATATATATATATATATATATATATATATATATATATATATATATATATATATAATGAAAATTATACATAAAGATTTGAATTCTGATAGAAGGGAAAGTTGAGCAAATAAATACAACTGTATTAAAAAGTTGTATGAGACTAATTATAAAATAAAGACAGTAAAGAATAGATTAATGAAACTTACTTGAAGTATTACAGCAGAAAAATGACTTTGGGCCTATTTGACGCCGCTGTTCACTGCATTCAATGAAAAGACTTCCCTTAACTCTATGCAGCACCCCAATATAAGCACTTTTTTTTACTTAGCACATTAGATATAGACATTTATAGAAATGGATTCATACTAAGCCTAGAACATAAAAAGCCAACGATTTTCAAGTAAGAAATATAATATATTAAAGAAAAGCAATATAAGTGAGAGATAATAACCAATATAATAATATAAACAATATATTACCGTAAAGAAAATTTTTTAACTGTAAATTATAATGTCTATTTTTAAATTCAGGATAGGCAGTTAAAAGATTTTAACTTATGTATTTAATTTGTTATTCATTATAAACTTTACAAAACAAGCAAAGAAAATATCACTTCCCAGATTCAGTCACACCAGTGAATTTTGACACTATATTAGTTATAGATATATATATATATATATATATATATATATATATATATATATATATATATATATATATATATATATATATATATATATATATATATATATATATATATATATATATATATATATATATATATATAGTTATATATATATATATATATATATATATATATATATATATATATATATATATATATATATATATATATATATATATATATATATTTTATATATATATATATATATATATATATATATATATATATATATATATATATATATATATATATATATATATATATATATATATATATATATATATATATATATATATATATATATATATATATATATATATATATATATATATATATATATATATATATATATATATATATATATATTTTCAGAGGGCATGAATTATCAATCAAAAGTTCACAAGCTACATACTCATCTGTGAGAAGTCAAATTTACCCAAAACGTTCATCTCGGAACCCAAGTCCAAAAAAAAGAAATTTATCTCAGATTTCTATGAAATCTAAAGTGAAAAAAAATATCCCACGCATCAAAACAAATAATGAACCATCCGTTTCATTCAAAGAACCTCTAAATTTGAAATTCTATAAGTCAAACTCAATACAGAATGGAAAGTTAACGTCAAGCAAAACTGAAGCAAGTGAAAAGAAATTTAATAAAATAAAATGTGAAGAATCCCTGGATAAGAAATAATTTGAATAATAATAATAATAATAATAATAATAATAATAATAATAATAATAATGTATTTGATGATGACGTTGTACCTGACATAGATTTTACCCAGAAAATTGATACAGTTTCCAGTCATGCCTCTGATATCTTAATTGAAGAGGACTTTGATACTGAAAAGGAACTTGTGGTTCATGAAGATATTGCTAAAGTCAGTTCTTGGCTTGTTGAATCTGTTCAAGACAATCTTATAAGTCCAAAGAAAACAGAAGTTGCAAATTGTGATAACAGTAAGCAAGAAAACAGAAATCCTGATTCAGAAGCAGCAGAAAATTCTCACAAAACTTGTCTTCACTTACATTTCCATGTCAATTCTCCCCAAAAATGTATGTATTGTTTATGATTTATTTATTTAGTTCCTATTATTATTTACTTTTATTTTGTATAAATAGTAGGTGTGTTTATAACTCATTTCCCATTTTTCATAGAACTTGAGCGTAATTTTTAAACATTGATTTATTTTGATTTTTAGTTATTCAACCAACACTTGAACATTTTTTCAAGAAATCATCAACTAGTTGTGTTAAAAACTTCAAACCGGAAGCTAAGTTAAAAAGTATGAATTGGATTTTGAACTTTTTTAAATTTTAAACTTATGGAATTCTTTTTTGTGAGGAATAAAAGGCCATTGAAGCTTTTATTATTTATTAAGATGTTTAAATGTTTTGAACAATAAAATAAATATTTATATATCAATTACAGAGTCAATATCTAATTCAGCAGATGTTTTAAAATCTTGGGAAAATATCATGAAAATTTCTGCGAAGGGAAAGGTAGAACCATCAGGAATCAGCCAGGTATTATTATTATTATTATTATTATTATTATTATTATTATTATTATTATTATTATTATTATATTATTATTATTATTATTTTTATTATTTATTTTTATTATTATTTTTACTTTTAAACTTCCAATTCTCTGAATACTTTGTTCTGATTGCCTTTTATTTTCCCTCAGAATAGTCTGGAAAATAGTTTGCAAAGGAAAAGTAAGAGGCAATTTAAATTTATAGTTTCGACCGGTTTCGTCCGTAAACGCCGGACATCTTCAGATTTTCGATTCTAACATTTGAATGAATTATATAATAAAAGATTTAAAAAATTAAAATTAAAAATTAGATTTTAGATATTAGTTTTCATATTATATTTTAATTTAAGGAAATACGTTAAACTTTATGTTAATGTCTGGTTTTAAATGTTTATGTAGTAAGCCTCAGCTATTTTTAGTTTTTGCTTCGATTGAGGAGTGTAAAAATTTGAATGACTGTGAGATATCAGGTATAGTTGTTTTGTTATGTTCCGTGAATAAATGTTCGTATATTTTACTAGGTTTAAAGCGGTGTTGGTATGCCCTATCTGTTAATCTATTAGTCGTGTAACCAATATACGTCGACGTACAGTCAGACTCGGGACATGTGAATTGGTACACGACATGGTGATTAACTGAAAGGGTATCCTTAGTAGAGAAGCAGGAAGAAAGTTTTCTTGTTTTGTGGTATAGTTTAACTGTGATTTTTGTGTTACTTGTAGATTTAATGTGGGTGTTAATAATGCCGCGTAGGCATTTTTCCTCTTTATCAAAGTCTTTTGCATTTGAAGTTTTAAAATAAAAATTTAATGCTTTCAGAGATATTATTCGTATTGTCCTGTTTTTTTATAGAGTTTGTTGATGGTTTTGTTTATTATTTTCTCCGTTAAATTTAAAGGGTGGTTACAGTTGATCAGGTTCTGTTTAATTCTACTATTAATATGTTGTACTGAAACCCCTTTCAAATTTCAAGATAGTTTCTACCTGCAAAAAGATGGTGTTGCCATGGGTTCACCTCTGGGCCCTACATTCGCTGACTTTTACATGGCGGAGCTAGAAAATGGAATTTTGAGGGAAAACAATACATTTAACCCAGTCTTTTATGTAAGATATGTTGACGACACCCTTACTATATTTAGGAACCATACGGACATTCATCAGTTTATCAATTACTTGCAAAGCCATTCTTGCCTCAAATTCACATCTGAACACATCTCAATAATATTAATATAACTTTTGGATATTAAATCAAAATTAATTGATAATGGAACCTTTTACAGGCATACATGTCAAACCAACTGATAATGGTCTGTACCTTAATTACAGCTCCTACTCCCCAGGAGTTATATAAGGAATTCAATGTAGAAAACACTAACATTATATAGGGCTTATGAATTACTGCTCGGATTTGGGAATCTTTTTGATGTGAAGTTCAAAGAAATTAAACAGAACCTGATCAACTGTAACCACCCTTTAAATTTAACGGAAAAAAATAATAAACAAAACCATCAGCAAACTCTATAAAAAACAGGACAATACGAATAATAACTCTGAAAGCATTAAATTTTATTTTAAAACTTCCAATGCAAAAGACTTTGATAAAGAGGAAAAATAGTCTACGCGGCATATTTAACACCCACATTAAATCTACAAGTAACACAAAAATCACAGTTAAACTATACCACAAAAAAAGAAAACTTTCTTCCTGCTTCTCTACTTAAGGATACCCTTTCAGTTAATCACCATGTCGTGTACCAATTCGCATGTCCCGAGTCTGACTGTACGTCGACGTATATTGGTTACACGACTTATAGATTAACAGATAGGGCATACCAACATCGCTTTAAACCTAGTAGTAAAATTTACGAACATTTATTCACTGACATAACAAAACAACTATACCTGATAATCTCACAGTCATTCAAAATTTTACACTCCTTATGCGAAGCCTCAAAAACTGAAAATAGCTGAGGCCTACTACATAAAACATCTAAAAACCACGCACCACTAATCATAAAGACTTCAAACGTATTGTCCACTTAAATTAAAATATAATATGAAATACAAAATCTTAAAACTAATTTTTAAATTTTTAATTTTTTAAATCTTTTATTATATAATTCATTCAAATGTTAGAAAAGAAACTCAGAAGATGTCCGAGTTTTACGAACGAAACCAGTTAGTAACTAATAAATATAAACATGCCTCATACTTTCTTTGCAAACTATTTTCTAGAATAGTATTAAGAAATTAAATGGACAATCAGAAGAAATTATTCAGAGAATTGGAAGTTAAAAGTAAAACTTATATATTATTTTAATATTATATTATTATTATTATTATTATTATTATTTATTATTATTATATATTATTATTATATTTATTATTATTAAAGTTGTTTTTAATAAATTCATTGTATATAGATATATATAATATATTATATACTATATATATATATATATATAATATATATATATAATATAATATAGTAATATTAATATATATATATAATCATATATATCATACTCCAATAATTCTACTCACCACACTAATAACAATACTCATAATCCAAATATATATAACCCCGTACTATATAATACTACTAATATATATACTATAATAATAACCTAAATATAATAATACCTCCACTCCATATTTTTTGTTACAATTCCGACTGACCCACCACCCTCAAACGACCAGCAATTGTTACACCTTCTCTCAAAAAGAGAGGAGCCGCCAAAAAAACAACATAAATCAATAACAAAATAAAAAATAACATCAAAAATAAACAAAAAACAAATACTAGAAAAGAAAAAATAAAAATTAAATAAATGAAAAGTAAACCCACCCTGACCCTTGACTAACGCAATTCCCTCAGGTAGGCGCAGACGCGGGACTTCTCAAATAGAGGAAGGATTAAATTGCAGGAGAGCGATAGGGGGAAAATAAAAGAAGGGCACCAGGAGTTCCAACAAAAAACAGATGTGCTTGGAAAGAAGGGAAGGTACCATAACGAGTGATCTTTGAGTCTCAATATTCCCACAATTTTCATGAGAGAACAAGGCACCCTTGGTTACGAGGGCGACGCATGTTGGTGGAGGACATGCAGAGAGGTCAAATTCTCCGCGAAGCACCTGCGTTGTAATACCATAATGAAAAGAGATAAGGGACACCTATGATCACGCGACGCAGAGAAGAAAGGAGTACAAGGGAGTCCAAGAGAGATATGGGACAGTTTAATAAAGCCAATCTTAGCACATTAAGCTTCAAAACTCTAATACCAAAAAGCGAGGGGTGAACCGATCCACCCCAAAATGTGAAGGAACAGTATTCGCATGCAACGGCGAATAGACATTTTATCATAACTGGAGTATCTGAGCAGAAAAAAAAATTCACGCAATCCTGAACAGAACTCCCAACTTTTTTGAGGCCATTTTAGGCAAAACCAGACTCCGTCGATGGAGATTTCTTTCCAGACAATTCACATATTTATGTTTAGTCCTTAGAAGTTTATGTTGTTTAGGAAGACATAGAAGCCATTCACAAGGGCAATAGGAAAGTTGGGAGGTATTTAAGAGAGGGGAGATTAGAAGAAGTTGAGTATTATCAAAACGAGTATGAACTTTACAAAGCCATTACGGATATCACAACCCACTGAGAAATTCCAGAACCAAATCGGCCAAAACGAACTTGAATCAGAGAAGCTGTATCGAGACGAAAAGAGGCAACTCTAGATAGATACTATAACAATATTATATAATAATACTATATAATATTATAGATAAAATAATATTAATAATATAATATTTATATATTATAAATATAAATATATAACATATAATATATACTATATAATATATTATATATAAAATATAATATATAATATAATATAACTAAACATATAATATATAATATTATCACCAAGAATAAAATATAAACATATATATATATAATAAATATACATATATAATACTATAATATAATATATATACTATATATACAAATACATAATAGATATATATAGTATAAAATATATATATATCAAAATATAATCTATATAATAAGCCTATCATATATATAATACCAGTATTATATATATAATATATATATATATATATATTATATATTATATATAATATACATAATATATATAAAATACTATATAAATATATACAAATATATATTATAATAAATATATATATAAATACATTTCATTACATCTAACCTTATTCTCCCCAAGACTTTGGAGGTAAGAGTGCCGTACATGCATTAGGAAAAGACAAAGGCACGTAGAAGAATAGTGAAACAAATGTCGAGCAAGAAAGCCCAGCCTTACCGCCCCACTCTACCAATTAATATAGTAAAGAACTCGTCGCATTCATAAAATCCACCCTAGAGCTTCCACGAGACCGCGAACGGTCCCAACTATAGATAAAACGATCAATGATAAAGTGAATACATATCCATGGAAACCCAAGTGGGCCCACAACCATACCCCTCAAAACAAAACCCCGCCATTTCTCTCTATTACTGCAAACACTCTTAATTCTCGCCTTGCCAAAGATACATACACAATTAAACTACACTTCAGAATACTCAACTTATAACTCCACTCAATCCACATTTATTTCTCCGTAATCTAACCCAAGCCGATAGCGTTTCCAACACACGCCAACTAATTGCATCCGCTAACCCAACACGACGTACATCAATTCAACCTTTCCCACAGACCAAAAAACGATCTCAACATACTTTCATTTAATCTCAATACTTCGCTTACACATATTTCTTCACCACCACACAACAACTCTTTAATCACGTTCCTTATGCACATTTTTCTCATCTTTATCCAATTCTTCTCAACAACCATTAAGACACCTAAGATTGTCCATCTGAACACATTGAACTTTAGATTCTATAACTTACTTAATCCAGGACATGAGTTCTCAAACTACTATAACAATAACACAAGGTAACAACACATACCCTCATGCTAAGGAACTCTAGCACACTGCAAGAC
>JABUQX010074112.1:0-17500 GCA_015478945.1 Trachelipus rathkii | reverse complement strand
ATATTATATATATATATATATTATCTAATATATATATAATTTATAAATATATGTATAAATATTGTATATATATAATATATATAATATATGATATATTATTATATATAAGATATAATATATATTATTATATAATATATATATCATGTCACAATGGTCTCTCTTCTCTTCGAAACTTTATCATATCAAATAAAACGAGTAAAATATGACTATTTTGGAGTTCGTCCTTAACGATCTTTCCGTCATTCCTTCTCACTGATTCTTAAAAAAAAAAAAAAAAAAAAAACCTTTCGTTCTGTGGAAATTTTTTATCAAGATCTTTGAAAGAATTCTAATCATCGAGAGAGAGATTTATTTAGAACTTTATCGATCATTTGACATTCCCAAAGGAGAAAGAAACTCATTAGAATGGAAGTAAATTATATAAGCTTTTACCTTTATCTTAAATATCTACCACTGGTTAAATTTAACATTTATGTTTGGTTATCAAATAACAAATATTATTTCACATATTTTCATTTTTAAAATTATATTCTCTCGATTTATATAGTAACTTGAACAAAACAGGTTAAAATAAAATTCTCCAACTAAAGTAAAAAAATGTTCCGCCCCACAGATATATATATATATATATATATATATATAATATAATAATATATAAAATTATATATATATATTGTTATATGATTTAATATATTTTACTATTACATATATATATTATTATTATTTATATATATTTTCTATATAATAAATAATATATAGATATATATAAAATGTCAAAATTGGGTCGGTTCCTAGGGAAGCCGCAATTAATTATTTAATTATAAAATAGATGGATCCTTATACTTTTGAAAGAGTAATTCTTTGATTTATTTTCTACCAATTAATGTTTAACATCGCCGTTTTAAGTCCTACAAGACTCATCTTCAGGATATTGAAATAATACATATGCACAAATAAAAAACCGAAGTTTAAATTAAAAAATGATTAAATATTAAAAAAGGTAATTTAACTCCTTCACCAGCTTCGAAGAACAGCTTTCTCTATTTATATGAGTGAAAAAAATAAAAAAATATGAAAATGAAATAAAAAAAACAAAAATAAAACTTGAAAAAAATGAGGAAGGATGAAAACCAATACATAAATAATAGAAAGAAATAAAAATAAAAATAAAAATGAATAAAGTAAAATAAACATGAGTAACAAAAAAGAAAACTAAAGATAGAAGTAAAAATAAAAATTTAAATAAAAATAAAAATAACAAAAATTGAAAATGGAAATAAGAATATAATAATAGCAATAAAAATAAAAATAAAAAATGAAATGAAAATAAAAAGTAAAAGTTATTTCATAGCTAAGAAAATGTTAAGGGTTGGAATTTTTATTTACTCAAATTATTAATATTAAACCCGATTTTTAATTGTGCATATGTATTATTACAGTATCCTGAAGATGAGCCTTGTAAGACTCGAAACGTCGATGTTAAATAATTGGAAAGGATAAATCTATGACTTTGGTCCTTCTTTGATCATCTTGTTTATATATATATATAATATATATATATATATATATTTATATTATATATTATATATATATAGTATATTAATATAATATATATATATATAATGTGTGTGTGTGTGTGGTGTGTGTATGTCATCACCACTCACGACCAGGGCCCTTTTCGAGGACGGGGTAGAACAATAAAATGGAAGAAAAACCGCGAAGTCCAAGACTAACATAAATCTCTCAGCTGAGCGCAGACGCAGACTTTATAAAGATAAAGATGAAATACAGCATAAAAACATATGATAGCAGGGATATCCACATAACAGGTGGCTGACACTGACTGGGAAGTGAACACAAGGCGAAAGGTATAGGGGTTGAGAGGTAAAAATAGGATGATCTAGAAACGATCTTTCTGACAACTTTGAAATAACATCTTCAATGAGGCAGCAAGGCAAGTAAGTTCCTCGGATATCCAAGAAAATGTCGAATACTTATTACCGTGAACCTTCTAGTCTAGTGTCTCTGAATAGGTACTATAAAGAAATTAGAGAAAAAAATTAACAAATATTAATTAAAGTTCAAGAGCACTTGCTCAGAAATGGCAACGAAATGGTAGTTTTATTTATATAATAAAAGTCAGTGATCATTTGTATACTATAAGTCAACGATAAGTAGTGCTGTTATTTTAATGAGAAATCTCTTCAATTTCAGTATTTAATTGTGGAAATAAAATAATATAAAACAATACAGACATAACTATGAACTATTAAAATTAAATCATTACAATGGTAACGATTTAGTATAATTTTTGATGATTGGGATGTATACATACGAGTGCAAGGGATGAAAGAATAAAAACCTATGAATCACTGGCAAATGGTAAATAGTTTAGGTGATGACTAAATAAAACAACTTAATCTCAACATGATCATGGAAATTGAAACTGCTTATTCACAAAGACATTTATTTGAAAGTTAAAATACAAGGTTTTAAGGTACTGAAAATAAAAAGTCATTCATCAGCGTGAATTGCTAACTCGCAAGTAAACGATTTAGCGCAATGCAAAATTTCTTATACTCTTTTGAAGACGAACATGCTTAAATATTTACTATAACTGGCGACTGATCTCCCGAAAAGTTTGAAATTTTGTAAGTTCTATTGTGGAAGACGGACGTGTAAAACGGAATCAGCAAGATGGGGCATTGCCCATACGGTCAGATGGACCTATACCCAAATGGTCGACACGAAAAAGGGTCCTCATTTGTTAAAAGAAATCTGGTTATTTAGAGTTTCTCTAACGAATCCAACAAAACTTAACTTAACCTAACAACGTAACCTAACCTATCCTAACGCCTGCGGCGGGCTGTACAGGAAATTTTTGGGATGTTGTGTCGACCCTTTTTCCTGTGGGCCCATTTTCCTGTCGACCATTTGGGCTAGTCCCCGGTCAGATCGTCATACCCACAATAGAGCTGCTAGGGAAGATTTTCGAGATGGAATAATTCCCCAAAATTCAGAAAGTTCGCTTGCCAGATAAAAAACATTCGAGAAAAAAATTCAAACCCAGGAACCAGATATGTTTAGACTAATTAATTATGAAAAATGTCATAGAAGCATCCAGTGTTTGTTAAGTGAATGTTGAGTTATGTATGACCTACACTTTAGTAATATATTTGTAGTTCTTAAACTCCCATTATATGTACTTTATATATGTAACCAATTAACAAAAATAATTACAACTTTCCTTTCGAGGAATTTTGGTGACTTTCAATATGCAAAAAGTTTTTCATTATCCAAATAGTAAAGTAAATTACGGGGCATATAAATGTGTACAACCTAAGGGGCATATCAATCTGTGCAAATGGCAAGAACGTTTAAATTCACCTTTACGTGATTATTTTTTCGTGGCTTTTTTGCACTTTCCTTTCGAGGAATTTTGGTGACTTTCAATATGCAAACAGTTTTCCGTTAATTGACAAATAATAATTATCGAAATATGCTCAGCAAGTAGTCATCATAGTCTAGTTAAAAATAAAGTTTGTTTGTTTTTATTCCAGACTTTATTTAACAGCTTTAAAAATTATTTTCTAAACTTTTTTTTTTTGACAGAGTAAAAAGAAAAAAATATTTCGCAAGTTCTGTTTTATGAGTTGAAGCTCGTTTGTTTTCCAATGTTATTATGAAGACCATTATAAAGTTAGGTAGGAAGAAGGAATTCATTTACACCTCTCACAAAAGTTTGTAACCTTGGTAACCAAAATTCAGTTTAAATTATTTTCATATTGATATTTCAGGAAACTTTTGAGAATTTTATTTCTTTTTCCTTTGTGCAATTTAAAATATCAAAGGAATGAAAAAATTTATTTACTGTTTAGATAGATTTGTTTTTCCGTTGTTCATATTATCTTTTAATTTGAAAATTTTATGCCAGAGCGGAAAAAAAGTTGTATAAAATTATTTACTTTATTTTAAGTTTTAAAATATTTGAACTGAATAAATATTTTTAGTTTAAAATATTTTTAAACTTAACTTAAGAACTTAATGTATAAAAACGAAACTTAAGAGCTTAATGTATAAAAACGAAGAACTTAATGTATAAAAACGAAAAAAATAATAATAAGGGGTGATCATAAATATTCAGGTACAATGAATGAATAGAACATTAGAATTAAAGATGACGGAAGGATTTATGCTTATTTTTTAAAATTTAATAATAATAATATATTTTTTATGAACCAAAATTCGGAATTTTATGTGAGCACAAACATTATATATATATATATATATATATATATATAATAATATATATATATATATATATATATATATATATTATATATATAATATATATATATATATTATATATATAATATATATATATATATTTATATTTGGTTTTAATAAATTTTTAAGAAAAGAGATGATATAAACAGGTAGTTTGGGGTGTCGGGAGTGAAGCGAGAAAATGAGAATGGTTAGGAAGGTGATTGACTTTCTGTGAGGAGAGAGGTATGTGTGTAAGTAATACTTCTTTAAACACAAGAGTATCCATAAAGTATTACTAGAGTTGGTGTAGGTAGAGGATGGTATCGAAGTGAATAAATAATTTGGAATTTGAATGTTGGTGAAGGAGATGTTGAAAAATGTGTGCTGGATGTTAAATCAGTGGAGATTAGGAATGGGATTATTGGATCTTTATGTTGTTTTATTGTAAAATTAAGTAGTGGGGCTTGGATGGAGAGGAAGGGGATACGGAAAGAAATGATTAGAATTAAGAGTGAGAAGGTTAGAGGTAACAAGGTAATAAGGATAAGTATCAAAGAGCACTCGCAAGGTAAATCAGTTAAATGGAACAGTAGGAAACCGGAACAAATCTGGAGGCAAATGAAGGAAGCAGCTGTGTTAGCAGTGCAAAAGGAAGTATGTGGATGTGCTAAAGTAGGAAGTTGAAATGTTAACATGAGTGGTGGAATGAAGAGGTGATACAAGCGTTTAAAAGTAAAAAGAAGCGTGGCTTGAATGTACTAAAGGCCAATGATGAAGTTTCAAAAGCAAAGATATTTGGAATTCTATAAGGAGGAAAAAAGGAATACTAAAAGGGGCATACGTAGGGAGAAAAGAAAAAGTAAATGAACAGTTTGGAAGGAGGATGGAATGGGGACTTACAAAGGAAATAGGAAGCTCTCCTGGAAGGAAGCGCGAAAGGTTAAGAAATGAGAATAAGGGACACCTGCTTAGAATAATGAATAGAGATGATGGTTTTTGTAATTTGATGAAATGGGAGAGGGAGTGTGGAAAGTACACTTCGAGAATCTGTATAATATTACCAGTAATGAAAAAGTGATAATGAATGTGTGTGGGTTTGGATGGTGGAAGGAATAGGTATTTGGGAATGAGGTCATTAGCAAGGAGGAGGTAATGGGTAGAGGTGAGAAGTTGAAGAATGTGAATTCTGGAGGTATAGATGAAAACTTGGTGAAATTTGATCAAGAAACGGAGGCGAAAGATGTAATTGATTGGAAATTGGAAGTTGTGTAATAAAGCGTTTATGAAGGGTTATAGTTCCGAGGGATTGGAGGAGTTCAGTAACAGTACCCTTATGTAAGGGTAAGGGAGATAAGGGAACTGTGGTAATTATAGGGGAATTAGTTTTTTTGAGTGTTTAGGGAAGTATATATGCTGTGTATTTTAGTCGTATAATAGAGTGCGGATTCGAATGACTGAAGCACTGATTGGTAAAGAACAAGCGGTGCGTTTAGGAGTGGTGAGGATGTGTGGATCAAATCTTTACATTGAATCAACTGATTGAGAAAAGAAAATGAGAGACAAGAAAATAAATTGTATTTAGGTTTAGGATTTGCAAACAGGCGTATGACAGGATTAATAGGAAGCTCTTATGGCAAGTGTTAGTATATATGGTGTTGGTGGTTGGCTTCTGAATAATATCAAAAGTATGTATGACGACAGTGAAGCGTGTGTAAGAAAAAATGGTGTCAAAAGTGGATTGGTTTTAATATTAATAGTGATGAGGCAGGGATGTTGTTATGTTTCCTTGGTTATTCAAATTGTATATGGATGGAGTTATGAAGGAATTAGAGATGGGGGTGGCAGGAAAATGGTGTTAGAAGATGGAGAATGGAGAGGAGTGCAGGGTTACCCTACCTAATTTATATGCGGATGATTGGTTTGTGGGGTGAATCTGAGAGAGTTGAGAGGATTGGTAGAGAGATTGGCCAGTGGTGTATAAAAGGAAGGGTTTGAAAGTTAAGCGTAGATAAGAGCAAGGTTATTGGTCGTGAATGAGGACAGTCCTCCGGGTGAAGTTATGTTAAGATGGCGAGCAGCTGGAACAAGTGTCTGAGTTTAAATATTTAGGATATATGTTGAATGAAAAGGGAACGGTATGATTGGCAGATTGGTTAGTAGGAAAAAGTTGGAATGGCAGGAAGTGGCGGTGCAATTAAACGTTGGTGATGTAAAAGGGACGCTAAGTCTTGAGGTGCGCTTAGGGCGTCTACATGAGGGTATGTTGTACCTGTGTAATGTAAGTAGTGAGACTATGGTCTGGAATTAAGAGGTATAGATCTAAAGTTAATTGTGTTCAGATGGACATCTTAGGGGGATGTTAGGTGTTGAAAAAATTGAATAAAATTGAAAAAAATGAACGTATTTAGAGAGTTATGTGGTGTGAAGGAAAGGGGATGTTAAATGAGAGAATAAATGGTGAAAGTACGTGAGATGGTTTGGGACATGTGGAAAGGATGAATGATAGTCGTTTGGTTTAGCGGATGTATAGTGGTGAGTGTGTTGGGAATCGACAGGCTGGGAGACCGAAGAAAAGTGGCTTGAGTCGTTAAACGAATGTCTGAAGGAGAGAAATGTGAGTTGGCAGAGGCGAGAATAAAAAGGTGCATAATAGGAGTGAATGGACGGGTTTTGTGAGGGGTATGGTTGTGGCCCACCTGGCTAGGGGATGAACCCTACCTACATTGACGATGCCATAGTGAGGGTTCCGTCGCGGTCCCGTTTGAAGCTCTAGGGTGGATCTTTCTGACTGCGACGAGTTGTCACTAATAGGTATAGAGGGGCGTAGGCTGGGCTTTCTTTTCGACTTGTGTCATATTCTTCTACTAACTTTTCTTTTCGATGCATGTTACGCATCTTACCCCAGTCTTGGGGAAAAAAAAAGGAAATGAATATATATAATATTATATATATATATATATATATATATAATTATTTATATATATATATATTATATAATATATATATATAATATATATATAATATATAAATATATAATATATATATATCAATATACATTCGTGAATATTAAAAATAAATTATTCGGTTCGTTGGAACTTGTTTGAAAATTTATCGACTTTTGTGATAATTTGACCAGAATACCGACTAGAGTTCGTGGCAGTGATTTGAGACACTTCTAAGTCTAACAATATTGATAGACATGTGAACACATACGCTGAAAATCCACTGTCAAATCAATTGCTTAATGGTATCATCGTCCAGTGTGGTTTGGGATTACTTCAGTATTGTTTCCAATGACATTGCAATCGTAATTATTCTCGGAAAGGAAGAGAAATATCTGTGTTATAAAATCATCTAATCAGCAAATTACAAGGAAAAATATAAGAAGACTATGCGCAAGGAAGAGTTAGAAAGAAAAGGAGTTAAATGATGAAAATTGTATTGAAAATTATATGAAAAATACAAAGATATGGACCATTACAAACGAAAACATACAATGGATGGATAGGAAAATTCCAGAAATGGGCAATATTCCATTTTCTCACTTTGAAGTTTTGGACTTTGTACGGGTAGTTAAAGGATATGAACAGAGCGGATCCTTTAAGCCCATTGCGTCAATGGAAATGCGTCTCATGCTAAAAACGTCAGACAAAATGCTTTGAACATTCTCGTATGGCTGTCCTACAATCTCACAAACTCTGCGGATAGTTTTCCTACGATCTGCAAGGATAGCCTCGAGTACTTTTGCTATGATTTCCTGCGTTGTCTTTGTTGACGGTCGTTCCGAACGCTCATTGTCATCGACCGCTGTTCGTCCTTGAAGGGTTTCTACCATAAGTAGGTTTTGCTTCTGCACAGGATAGCCTCGCCTACTTTTACTATAGTTTCCTGCGTTGTCTTTGCTGAACGGTCGTTCCGAACGCTCATTGTCATCGACAGCTGTTCGTCCTTTCTACCATAAATAGGTTTTGCTTATTGCCTTATGACACAAATTCTCCGTTCAATTTCTCCGAATATCAAATTCTTCCGAACTTTAGGCAGCAACCTCGTCTATATATATATATATATATATATATATATATTGACATATATATATATATATATATATATATAATATATATATATATATATATATAATTATATATATATATATATATATATATTATATATATATATATATTGAAGAAAATACACTATAAAGTTGAGAGATCTCCATAGAAGTGGATAACTTAAAAGGTATAACAAAGAATTCGGATGATGAACAGAATATGGATTCCTCTTTTCCCTTTGCTTCTTTTCAAATCGATCCATATCAGGCTGTTGTTAATAGGTATGTATCGTTCCTTCCCTGTCAATAGTTGGTGTTCCTTCAGGGTTTCTTGTCTTATCTTCTTACTCTACTTCAACTTTTAAAAATGATAAACTGATTACTACCATCTAACTCTATTCATTCATATGCTGATGACTCGTTGCTTATAAATATATCGTAATTTATGTTTAAATTCAGTTTAGAACCCATTAAGTTTAGGTTATAATAAGTTTTGGTAATATTTACACATAAATCCGAGTCTACATGCACAAAAACATATTATAACACTAAACTTAATGGGTCCTAAACTGAATTTAAACATAAATTACGATATATTTATTTAAAGCAACAAGTCATCAGCATATGAATGAATAGAGTTAGATGGTAGTAATCAGTTTATCATTTTTAAAAGTTGAAGTTTTATAGGAGATAAGACAAGAACCCTGAGGAACACCACTATTGAACAGGGAAGGAACGATACATACCATTTAACAAACAGCTGATATGGAATCGATTTGAAAAAGGAGCAAAGGGAAAGCAGGAATCCACATACTTGTTTCAATCATCCGAATTCTTGTTATCCTTTTAAGTATCCACTTCTATGGAGATCTTTCAACTTATATTGTATTTTTTCTTCTTCAATATATATATATAATATATATATATATATAATATATATATATATATTATATATATATTATATATATATATATATATATATTATATATATATATATAATATATTATATATAATATATATATATATATATAGACGAGGTTACACCCTAAAGTTCGGAGAATTTGAAAGATCTCCATAGAAGTGGATAACCTTAAAAGGTATAACAAAGAATTCGGATGATGAACAGAATATGGATTCCTCTTTCCCCTTTTGCTTCTTTTCAAATCGATCCATATCAGCTGTTGTTAATGGTATGTATCGTTCCTTCCCTGTCAATTAGTGGTGTTCCTCAGGGTTCTTCGTTCTTACTCTTACTCTACTTCAACTTTTAAAAATGATCTGCTTAGCTGTCCATCTAACTCTACTCATTCATATGCTGATGACTTGTTGCTTATAAATATATCGTAATTTATGTTTAAATTCAGTTTAGGACCCATTAAGTTTAGGTTATAATATGTTTTGTTAATATACACAGTAAATCCGAGTCTACTTGACAAAACGTATCATAACCTTATTGATTCTTCGAAAGTAAAAAGAAGTTATATATGAAAACAATGAAAACGTTGCTTATAAATATATCGTAATTGTGGCAATTTTTTATTAACAACATGTGGCAGGTTGCTTCATACCCATATGAAAACATCAATTACATTTAAAAAATATATCGATATTTTTTTACTACTCTATCTATACACAACTATCACCCTTTTTTTTGGCGCTGAATTAAACAATTAAACTAGTGTTTGTCTATAAGGTTCAATTTTGCCACCATTCACATGAAAACTAAAAAAATGCATGAAATTTTTTTTTTTAACATTTCATAAATGAAAAACCGCTATCTTTATAATTATTTGTTCTATCAATATGAAATTTTCACAGCATATAATATATATTTAGGCAAGGTAAACATATTTTATTTAGACTATCTGTTTGTATATCCAACCGTTATGTTCAAGAGAAATATATATATATATATATATATATATAATATATAATATATAATATATATATATATATATATATATATATATATATATATATATATATATATATATATATATATATATATATATAATTTATATATAATATTATATATATTATATATATATAAAGATATAGTTTATATATATTTGGCATTTTTTCCCATGTTAACATGTGAATGTCAAAACTGGACCTGACATAAAAAACCAATACGATTTTTTGAATTCAGCACAACAAAATACATAAGAAAAAATTCTTATTTATAATATACAAGTCCTAAAAAAAATTGTTTACCCGTGTAATCTTTTCCTTAACTAAACCTAATAAACCTTGGTTTAACTTTGCTTATTCACGTGCTATTCGATACAGGAAAGCAGCCTTCAGGAACTACCGTCGTTTTCATACTCCAGAAACTCAAATTTCACACCAGAATCTTGCAAAATTTATTCGTGACACTAAAATCTCTTTTCACAAGAGTAAATGCAATAATAATCTTTCTGGTTCTTCTTCCTCACTTCCTTTCTGTCATTTTGTAAAAAATGTCAACTGACTCTTGGTCCTCTTCTCTTCGGCACTTCGGTGAATCTTTCCTGTGGCACTAGACATATCGAAAGTCTTTGATTTCAAAAAACTTTCCTCTTCCGCCATTTGTCCTTCTTTCTGTGACTTTCTCTCTGATTTCCTTTTCGGTTGTTTATAGCTGCAGTTCTAGACAGCCGCTGGTTATCCTTTAAAACTATTAATAATGGTGTTCCTCAGAGTTCTGTGATATCGAAACTCTTTTTCTACTTTTCAATAATGGCTATTGTAACAAACCAGCTAAATGTATATGAAGGAGAAGTAAAAATAGATTTCAAATTTTAACGCTGATTGCTTTTTCAAGGACAGCGTAAGAGAAAGGAATAATACGAGTGAGTTACTGAGGAAAAGAAGGTTAAAGTTGCTGAGACGAAAAACAAGAAAAGTTTAAAAAAAAGAAAACTCACCGCAGAGAAGCGGTAAGTAAAAGCTAAATAAAAGTTTATATTTTTTTGTATTGCAACGAAATACAAAAAGTGTTAAAAAAAAAGAAAACTCCCCGCAGAGAAGCGGGAACTAAGTTGGACCGGGCTGATTGGATTGGATTGAGCTGTACCTAGGACAAATCGGAAGCTTGATAGTCAAATTATTGTTCATTCAGCGTCTGGAAAGCGGATCGGCTTGCGGGTCAGATAGTTGGATTTATGACTTGACGGAGGATCAAGATTTGTGTTGATTACTGACAGTGCGAGAGATACCAGGATTCGGACGAGGTTTGACTTGATTGGATTGTCGGGTGGACGACAAGTCGGGACTGACCATCCAGTGTTCGGTTAAGTAACTTTTTTTGTAAGGAAAATATAAAGGAAATAAAGGGACTGCTGAAGTAGGTTGCTCAGGGTTTGAGATAAATTTGCAGTTACTATAAAATTTATATTTATTGGAATTATTTTATTGAATAGAATTTACGAAAATTGTTTACAGTATATGTTCGGGAAAAATTATTGAAAAATTGATAATGTGATTTGTTGTAAATTATTAATGCTGAAATTTAAGTGTATTTATTTGTAGAGTAACCTATTGAAATTATGGCACTACTCCTTTAAAAGGAAGTTAGATAATTAGTCATGATATCGAAATATCTCCGAACCCTATGCGAACCCTACAGTGTTTTTGTTAGCGCATGCGTCAACAGGGCCAATTCCTAGATAAGCAGGCAATGATAATTTTGGTACTTTTTTTAGAATTTCTGACACCCTGCAGTACAATTTGTTGAGTTAAGCTAAGAATAGTGTGAGGCTATTATTTTGCTTTTGCGTTCTAATTTGATTTATAAATTATATTGCTTCACTGATTTTAAGAAAAGAAAATTCTTTCAAATATATGAATTTATTACAAATATTTAGTACAATAATAATAATAATAATAATAATAATAATAATAATAATAATAATAATAATAATAATAATAATAATAATAATAATAATAAATGGCCAAACTAAAGAAGTTACCCGCATGATATCTCGAAAACTAAGATAGGTACAAGAAAACTGATAACATATATGGAATCAGCGTATTGAATTTGTATGGAAAATGGAAAAAAAAAAAAAAATTTTATATCTCCAAAACTACGATAGGTAGAAGAAAACTAAAAACATATATGGAATCAGCGTATAAATATTTTTTAGAGGGCTCGAGCCGACGGTGGGACAGAGGGGGGGACGTTTTCCATACCCCGTAGGGGAGGGGCGGAGGAACCCCCGCGACACCCAAATACCAAAGAGCGGGGGTTCCGGAGACCCTCCCCGGAGGGGGGGAAATAGTCCAACCCCGTCGTCCCCCAGGAGGCCGAGAGACCCCGACTCTTTGCATCTTTGCGGTTTACCCTGGGGTATTCTTTAGTAAAAAAAATAAAATCTTTTTTCAGAAACATATTTCATGCGCTGATCTAAATATGTTGTTATTAGTTTTGTACCTATCGTAGTTTTGGATATAAAAAAAAAATTTAAAAAAAAGTAAATTTTTTTTTTCATTTTCCATACAAATTTCATACGCTGATTCCATATATGTTATCAGTTTCTTGATATCTATCTTAGTTTTCGAGATATCATGCGGGTAACTTCTTTAGTTTCACCAAAATTTAATAATATAATAAGAAATTTAACTAAGCATTTTGATAATAATTATCATAATTTATATTTGAATTATCATTAATTTTATTTATTTGTAAACATTTAACAGCAGCAATAATTCTTACGTCACTAGAAATTAATTAAATAACATGTGGTAATCTTAAAATATTGAATGATAAAGCAAATAGATAGAGTGAGGCTTTTCCTTATTTTATAATCTTTATATAAAAGGAACAATTTTTAAAATAATTTTGCTTCACTATATTTTTATATAAATATTTGGAACAATTTATCAAGCTTAATGGATGCTAAAACGATTTTCAAGTACGTTTTAATGCCTGCTTATCTAAGAAATTGCTGCTGAAGTAAGTTGCTCAGAGTTTGAGTTAAATTTGCAGTTACTATAAAATTTATATTTATTGGAATTATTTTATTGAATAGAATTTACGAAAATTGTTTACAGTATATGTTCGGGAAAAATTATTGAAAAATTGATAATGTGATTTGTTGTAGATTATTAATGCTGAAATTTAAGTTATTTATTTGTAGAGTAACCTATTGAAATTATTTTACATGCTTTTAAATGATAGTTTAGAAATTTGGAAACGAATTGGTTTAAATTTATATATGTGTGTTCTTTTTAATATACTTTAAGAAAATCAATACTTGTTACTGCTCTTATTTTATCCCCGTTCTCTCTCCATTTATTATATTTATAAAAGGTTTAATAACAATCTCATTTTTGTTACAGTGGTGGCTTGTAGTGTTTGGGTCGTCCCTTGGCAATACTCTGCAATGGAGAGAGAAAGATTAAATCCAGTGAATAAATGGGGGCAAGTTATGAAATGCATAGTGTGCCGATCACGCACCCATTTTGGAAAGGACTGTCCTCTTAAGGGACATTGGTCAAAAAATAAAGGAGAAAAAGTAACAGGTAAGAATTTGGAAGTGGAAGAGGCATGCGGAGTTAGTCAGGTTGAAGATAAGGAGAAATTAAAATTGGAGAATGAAAAGTTAAAAATAGGAATAAGGTTACAACAGGAAAGAGACGATAAAATTTATAAAAAGTGGCTACAAAAGCAGTATGATAAAGGTAAACCGCAGGTTAAGGAAAAACAAGACTAGGTTGTTTGGGGGGAATATGATTTGGCTGTTATAAAGAAATGTATTATAGGAATTAATAATAGAATATTATTTGAAATAAGTGTAAATAATAATAATTTGTTTATTGTTGAGGATATTTTAGGCTTGCGTTCTTATAAGTTTGTTGGATACAAACTTAAGAAGGGGAGAAATGTAACAAACCAGCTAAATGTATATGAAGGAGAAGTAAAATAGATTAAAATTTTAACGAGAGAGATGAGATTGCTTAAGGACAGCGTAAGAGAAAGGAATAATACGAGTGAGTTACTGAGGAAAAGAAGGTTAAAGTTGCTGAGACGAAAAACAAGAAAAGTTTAAAAAAAAGAAAACTCACCGCAGAGAAGCGGTAAGTAAAAGCTAAATAAAAGTTTATATTTTTTGTTGCATTAGAATTTTAAAAGAAGTGATTTATTATCGTGAATTTATTATCATATTATAGGGAACTAAGTTGGACCGGGCTGATTGGATTGGATTGAACTGTACCTAGGACAAATCGGAAGCTTGATAGTCAAATAATCGGAAGCTTGATAGTCAAATTATTGTTCATTCAGCGTCTGGAAAGCGGATCGGCTTGCGGGTCAGATAGTTGGATTTGTGACTTGACGGAGGATCAAGATTTGTGTTGATTACTGACAGTGCGAGAGATACCAGGATTCGGACGAGGTTTGACTTGATTGGATTGTCGGGTGGACGACAAGTCGGGACTGACCATCCAGTGTTCGGTTAAGTAACTTTTTTTGTAAGGAAAATATAAAGGAAATAAAGGGACTGCTGAAGTAAGTTGCTCAGGGTTTGAGTTAATTTGGCAGTTACTATAAAATTTATATTATTGGAATATATTTTAAGTTGAATAGTAATTTACGTAATTGTTTACAGTATGTTCGGGAAAAAAAGTTTATTGAAAAGTTGATAACGTAATTTGTTGTAGATTATTTAATGCTGAAATTTAAGTGTATTTATTTGTATAGTAACCTATTGAAATTATTTTACATGTCTTTTAAATGTAGTTTAGACATTTGCGAAACTGAATTGCGTTTTAAATTATATATATAGTGTGTCTCTTTTTTAATTACTAGGAATACAAATTTGATTACGCTCTTATTTTATCCCCGTAGCTCTCATCCATTATATTATAATATTATAAAAAGGTTATAAATAACAATCCATTTTTGTTACATTATCTTTGCTACTTCATTAATTATCACTGCATACCATAAATTTTCAACTTATTTGTCATTGAATTGAAATTATCGACACGCGATTATAGGTAATTATGGGTACGCTGAACACGAATCTGCACTTAGTTTTCTCTCTATATCAGGTCCCAGATTTGCACAATAGACGTTGATATACCCTTTTCCGTATTCGTAGTGAAGATTTCACTCAATTTGCTAGTACATGTGGGTTTTTTTTGTAGCCACATATTATAATTATTCAAGGCGATTATTCTCTCTCATATATGCATAATATTGGCACAGTATTAAATCTTTTGTATGTTGATAAGATACAAACCAACTAAATAATTTTTTGTTACATTATAAACTTCATTTTAAAGTTATTATACCCCATATCACAAAAAAAAATGTATATTTTTTCAGGATTTAGTGAGAATTATATTTTGAAATAATGATTAATATAACCTTAAAATGATGGCCGAGACAATACATCGCTGTTGCCATAAGTAGATAGAAAATTTAATTCAAAAATAAACCCCGATTTCCGTTTATGTTTACATTTTTATGGAAATTTTGGCACTTCACACATCCAAAAAAGGGGAAATATAACTGACTTTGTAAGAAAAGCTTACTTCGACAATGGACAAAGGGGTCAGAATCAAAAATACCTTTTGGAGTTCCTATGGTACGTTTTTTATTCCAACACACACCAAGCAATTTGTTGCCATCAACTGATACAATATATACCCATATATATATGACCTCATATATATATATATATTATTATATATATATAATATAGTATATATAATATATATATAATATATATATATAATATATATAGTATATAAATATAAATAAAATATAATAATATATAATATATTTAATATATAATAAATAAGATATAATAATATATAATATAAAATATATATATATAATATATAAACTATATATATATGTGAATGGCGAAATCCTAGGCAACTTATTAAAATTCGAAATCCGAATCCAAGTTAAGTGGTGTGGAAATGTTCGAATAACACGAATCCGTGTGTGAAATGAAAATCTCGAACCGAAATCAATGGAAAATCCATGGTTAATAAAGCAAAAATGAATACCGAATTCGATCCGAATCACGGATCGAATCACTTCCAAATAATTTATGACGCGATATATAAAATAAAAATTTTACTCTCATTTTATAAGTTTATCCGTACTGCCTCGTCACCTAATAGCATATCTCTATTTCCATGATTACACTTAAATCAATTCTATTACACATAAATCCACCATATATCGGCAGTCGTACAGGGGGCAGCTTGTGGTAAATTTTTTAAACTCTTTAACACGCTTTAGTTCTAACAAAATTGGTAGTAATCGTAAATTCCACCACACCGACAACCAAAATACACCAATCTATCCACTAAGATTCAACGACTTCTTAATTAGGCCTCGCCCACTTCTTTGCATTAATATATAATAAATTCCGTTGTCTCAGTTTATATTAAATTACCTAGTATATAATACTAATATAATCATAATATATAAATATATATAATATATATATATATATATATATATATTATATTTATAATATGATATTAAATTATATATTCTATATACTATACTATATATGATGGAAATCTGACAAACACAAGTGCATCAGAGTTGTTTAAGGAGCACTTTGTACGAATGATGCAAAGCATTAGAAACCCTTTCCATTGAAGGAGATACCACCACAGAAAAAGGGCTTTTCAGTTGCATTCAGCGGCATGTAATGTCGTCATTCATCATGGCTATGATATTCATCGCAAAGTACTTTGCGATGTTAGAGCCAGTTGTAAATGCTCTCCAATTCAAGACCTTGTATATCGTCAAAACATCGCAGCACACACATTCAACACATTGTGGAAAATGGTTAGGAGCCATCGGAACGATGAAGAAAAAATCACCAATGAAGTGTTAAAATAAGCTTAATCAAATCGCCGAGCAAACTGGGACTTAATAGGAATATACACAGGATTGAGTAGGCAGCAAGCCAGCAGCAACACAATCCAGCAACCAAAATAATCCATGAGTTACTGGAGAAGATCCAAGATACCCTAGTTGTTTACAATGATTCTATAACCTCTCTTTGGAATTACGGGTTTCTACCTGAAAATACAATATGATTATGCATTAACATATCCTACATCACATTCCACATCGCTACTCATAACAATCGATCGAGTTTAAAGGAAAGACAGCTATCATTTATAGTTTTACACACTATAGGAAGACCATAGAAGAAAGAGCTG